>JAUZST010024203.1:0-31306 GCA_034779995.1 Parotocinclus haroldoi
CCCCCGCCTCCCCCGCCTCCATATTAGCACGTGTTTACCAGGCAACAGCATGACAGAGTGCCCGCTAATCCATTTACCCTAATCAGACGGAGGCCGTTGTTTAAAGGCACAGCTCGCTGCTTGAATCCCTTTCGACTCCGAAACAGGACGCGCAGAAGCAGCAGGGGGGTGGGTGGGTGGGTGGGTGGGAAGTGGTAGGGGGACGGCGGAAACTTTCTCTGTCTTTTCGTGCGTGTTGCGTCCGGGTGTGAGCCCAGGCTAAACACGGTCTGTTTGAACGATTTGTTTGAATCGCTAATCGCGCACGGCTCACACCAGCGTTATTTTTGCCCCCGTTTACATGAGCAGAACGGGGGGCCGCACTAGCCATCCTCAATGCAAGCGGGTGATTTGTTATACGTAGTATAGTCAAACTGCAAGCTTCTCCTTTCTGAAACTGGGGGTTTGAAAGTGAATATTTGGCGGGCAGGAGGCAAGTTCCATTTCCTCATAGAAATCTGGCCTATTCGTACGACTTCATGTGCTTTCAAAGACATCATTGGGCTTCTGGGCCAGTTACGTGAGCCTGGCCTGGTGATTCACCTGCCTCTGCTGTCTCCGTATCTTGTTTCAGAGCTTCTAGAGCTTTTCCTAATGGCACCAAACGAACAAATTCACGCGCTCCTCGATTTGCAATGATTCCCAAGAGTGGACATCTTACAATGCACTGAAACATGCAGTACAATCAGCAGAAAACGCAACTCGGGGTACTCCGGGTACTCTGGTTTCCTCCCCCCAAAGACATGCGTGTTAGGTCATTCGGTCGCTCTATATTAGCATCGCTAACTGCCTAGCCAGCGGGGCGGCGTTAAAATAACGGCTGAAACGCCACTGCAGTTGGGTGACCGGCGATGTCCACAAGGCGTCTGGCAGACTGTTTGGTCAAGGCGATTACAAAACCAGGTACCAGGTTGCGTTATCGGCGCATGTGCAGTGCTTTTAAAGCCAAGCCTGAAAACGTTATCTAACATTAAATCCGCAGCGTAAATCTCACCAAAGGAAGATAAGAGTTGGACCGCTGAAGTAAAGGAGAAGTGCCGTGTTCTCTGAGTGGGAGGGACAGCGTTTCACTCTGTGTCTGTGAGATTATAGAGAAGCCTGTGACTGCCCTGTAATGATGCTTCAGTTTAAATCTCTAAACCCATTTATTTAAAGGTTACCCACTTACTTTTGGCCATGTCATAGAAGTTTAGTTCCTTAGTACCTCTGGGCCCCACCCGTCAAGAAATGGGGAAGGCAAACCTCAAATCTCATCTTTGTCCCGGCGTCCAGTCGGGACTAAATAAGTGTTTTGCTTTCCTCAAACTGCCACTGAAGGTCTGCAAGTTCAGGTTACATCCTACTTTTGGTGCTGTGGTTTTTTTGTTTTATGGTTTTGGTTAGATCTTGGGTCACATATAACAACGTGTATAATAAATGCAGACCAGGCCAGTACTTAAACCGTTCTACCGTCTCACCTGCCAAACAAACGCACGGTCGAGATAGGCAATGGAAATTACCCGATGCTATTTCCTACAATTAGAGAAGCCCTTGTGCTCTTTGTGTTTCACAGCGATAGCCTGACCCAAGTGCACCTACACAGCAGAAAGCTAAACGACCCCTTTCAGACCACATTTCATCACAGCTGAAAGGAACCCCCACTGATGGATGTCCTTTAGCTACAAATTTATCATGACTGGTTTAGTCTGGGCACAAATAGGCCAACAGAAATACGCTCCTGGTGCGTTTTGATCGCGGCCAGTTATGCCTGAGCTGTAGCTCTGTTTAGTGAGGGAGTGCCTCCTTTCTTCGCTCTTACTCGGATGCTGATTGAACATAGGTTTTTGTTTAGTCTGGTCTCAAACGGGACATACTAAACAACAAACCCAGCTTTGAGCTTTGATCCTACTGCTTTTTGATCTGTTAAATATTTATGATAATAAATAATAAGCTATTTGTTTGGGCCAGGTCCGTACCGCTCACTGGTTAAGGTACTGGAGGGTTGAAATCACCTACAGTGGTATTTGACTGTCTAACCCTTTAGAAACTTCGATGCGTCTGCATAAATTGGACCTGAACGATATCACGTTTTCATACAGCTCCTAAAGGTGGGAGAATGAGAACCCAGTTCAAGTACATGCTTGGTCATTTTTTTTTTTTTTTTTTGAATGATCCAATATTGCGTTCTTCCGACCCCCTACCTCCTTACGGTTGACGGCGCCGTTTATGACAGCGCCCTGCGTTCACCGGGATGGGTGCCAGGATTGTGTCATCCCTGACCGGGATGAAACATGAAAAATAAACGGACGGAGGTCGATTCCTAAAGTGGCTTATTGTCTGCCTAAATCCTGCTCACATGCTCATTCACCTGAGCTCAGATTTAGTGTTTCCCGGCTTTCCGGTTCAGCCTGTTGAGTTTACCCTGTCCACACCATCCATTCGTTTGACTCCTGTTCATCCTCCTTCCACCTCTCTTGCCGTGCCATCTCCCTCAGCTGACATGTTGTAAATATAAATAGAAGCAAGCTGCTTAAATAACGCTGAAGTGGGCCCTTCATGGCTGAGCTGCTCCTCCTTTGCCTGCTCGTGGTTCGTGAAGCAGCACTGACTCAATTCTCATGGTAGAATTAGGCGGCCAATCGAAAACTGGAAGAGGCCTGACTCAGTGACTCAGTGTCACTTTAACGGACTTGCGCAATTAGAGCCAGGAGGAGAACGGAAGGTAGAGAGCATGCTCTTTAATAGATGAGTAGTGATGCACTCGTGACGCCTGGCATGGGCCTGTTTATCATGGCTGCTTCAGTGGAACCGGCAGTAAACCTGCAGGGAAAAGCCTTACTGAATTAATTTGCCGTGTTGCTCCCATGTGCATGTGCTTACGTAGGATCATGAATGACCAGACTGAGGATGTCAGCTTGTTAACGCCTCCGGATCCCTCGGAGCCCCTGAAGGAGGAAGATGCACACGGCGCTTCAAACTCCAGGCAAGTCATGGCAGAGATCTACGTTTGTTTCTGAAGTTGGAACGGGTCTCTCTGTAAGACAGTAAAGTGTTCTGTATGGGTTCTAACCTTCATTCAGCACACAGGCCGGATATCGGACCGGATATCGTTTGATTAGTAGAATCAGAGCTAAGGTATTGCATATTGGGACTTTGGTGGCCACATGGTTAAAGTATGAGACTATTTGGCTCAAAGGCTGACGGTTCCAGACTGTCCAAAAGTCTTAGGCCACCATTAGATTAGATGAACTGGTGCTTTGGTATCGGTAACGACCACGTATAAAGATCTTTCCTAAATACGATTAGAAAATACAGGCAGTTTTTATTCCCTTACCGCAGGGTACGGTCTGAGGATGCCTGATCAGAAGTGGGCCTTTTGGAACTATAGCAGGAAAGAAACCACTTTCGTGGAAGGGGAACAGGAAAAAAAAAAGGCCACGATATGCTAAAGACTGGACTGAAGATCAGGGGGAAAGAGTTTTATGGAATGACGAACCCAAATTAGAAATGTTCGGGTCCAGGTATTGACAATAGTTTTATGTGGTCGTTGCACCATTGCCAAAGTGAGCAAGGTGCTTAAGCCTGAATTATGTCCGTTGTGAAATGCTGTTTTAATGTAGAATGATCTTCAGAAACATCCCGCAGGTCTCAGTGCAGCCAACAGCAAGACCCTAATCCAAAAATCCAAATGTTTTTTCTCTGGTTCTTGTTTTCCCTGAGCTCAAAATCAGTGATGGCCTCGTTGTGTTTGGCTTCTGGACTATTGATCAGAAGGTTAAGGGTTAGTGGATCCATACATGGTAGAAGCCCTTACATCTCTGTAGCTTGGCTGTGATCATGTATTGATAAAGCTGCTGATAATCTCCCAAACAGCATACATACAGTATATAGACAAAAGTATCTAGACACTCTTTATTACTCTTCAACTAGACCTGTTATTTATATTTATGGCATTTAGCAGGCGCCCTTATCCAGTCTTACAATCCAAGCAAATGTGGGTTAAGGACCTTGCTCAGGGACCCGACTGTGGCAGAGCTTGGATTTGAACCTTAGCCCTTCTGGTCCATAGTCCAGTACCAGTTATTTTAGCCACACTCACTGCTAACGGGTTCATAATGTAAAGAATGGAGGCTATTACTATAAATAACTAGTTTAGTTTAATTGTTACATTTGATACACAGGGACTGGGACACTTTTGGTCCTCCCTAGACATCTGCCTCATTACATTTAGTTTTCCCTTGCCACTGCCGCCCTAGGCTTGCTCCACTGGAGCTGTGGAAGTAGATGTTGCTTCGAGACAGTGATGCATTATTACAGCAGCAATAAGAGCAAACAAACTCGGTTACTAATTGTTTTCTCATACCTCTCTGGTGATAGAAAGTCAACATTTAGTAAATCGTTTGTGCTGGTCTAGATGTTCTAGTCGCCTGGGCGCTGTGAGCCCAACACGAGTCCACGGCTCGAGCCCAAGCATGCCAACTGTTTACCTCATAGCGGATTACGTAGTGCATAATCTGCAGGAATGTTTCCGCTCCGGATTTGGCTAGACAGCACGCTGCTGGCTCTCGCTTTCAGTTGCAGTCCAGTTCTGCGGCACTCCCCTCTACTGAGAGTCACACTTTCCAGGGCTCCGTTTCATCCTGGAGTCTGCTACTTTGGTGCACGTAAGCCCTTCTGCCTGGCCCCACATACATTATTGACAACAGCCTAAATGAATAATGCTTGGTGAAGGACTAACACCTCGTCCAATTATTACTGGGGTTCGCTCTCATTGTTTCCACTACAGGCTCCAAACCCAATATAACCCTCGCCAGTATCAACTGGTTCTGAATTTGAATGGAGGCATAATTTAGCTTGAATGATATTTGCATGGACACAAGTGGCTGAGGCTTTTTTTTTTGTCATAGAGGCCATGAATATTAATATTAACGTTATACCACAGCATATGGGTCCTGAAGGTAAATAATGAATCTCAATTAAGAAGCCCAGACTTTTTTGGGGGGCTATTTTGCATCCAAATCTGGTGAACCGTATAGGAATTCTCTTTTTATACACAGCCCTTCCATTGTAGGGGCTCAGAACTCATTGTAAAAGCCACTTTCCCCTCAACAATCACCTGCTAATCAGTGATGGCCGATGCACATTTTTTCATTTCTGATCCCATTCCAGTTCTGCTGACACTGCCACAGGTTCTGATACAACCTCTTTTTTTTTTTGTTTGTAAAAATGACCGATGTTATTGCTGGGCTTTTCTTTACATCACGTTACATCATGAGGCTGAAACAGAAGGCGCAGCAAAAAAGAAAAACAAACATTTTGGGAATTTGTTGCTAATCTGACCTGATTGCTGTCGTAGCCACCATCTAATCCAGGCTTCTGATTGTGAACCCCTCTGTCTCTTTTTGGGCTTTATGTGAAATAGCGCGGCAAAAACGTCATGATATCTCTCTTTTAGATCTGCTATACTGTAACAGGAAGGATCGGCACTGCAGCGTCAGCTATGCTGTCGGTTCGTGCAATAGTTCCAGTCGAAGAATTCACTGATGTAACCGATTAAAACGGATCGAATAAACGAGGGTCATTTGACCTGCTGCGTTTTTAAATGCTTGGTATAAGGCGACTCATGAGGCCTGTTTCTGCGCCTAGTCACATGATTGGATGTGCCGCACCCTACTAGAGACCGTTTTTTCAGATGACGGAGTGTCATTCTTCGTCATCCTTTAGCCATACAAGTGTGTTCTGAGTCTGAAGGTCGTTTTTGCGTATCTAAGCGTCTAGCCGTTCATAAAAAAAAAGAAAATAAAAAAAGAAACTGAGAAACATCTGTTATACAAACATTTTACATACAGTCATGTTTTCTCACACTGTTAACTGAGGACTGACGTTTTACAAGTTGCCACTTTATAGCGTGTCTTTACAACCCCCTGCTTGGCAACAGGAAGCCACAGCAAATGTCCTTTTTAGAAACAGATGAGCTTCCTGACGCCTTTAGCACTTGGCCATTTATCTAGAGACTGAGCCAGGGTTTTAGTTCACACGTTAAAATGACGTATCGGTTTAAACTGCATAGCCAACAGTGACATCCGGACGCTTGGGTAATGTATTCGTAAGACTTTCCAGGGGGTTTTCGAGCATGCCTGTGAAGTTGGACAATAAGCCCCGGCCCACCGTCGACAGTTCAGTTCATCTCAAATTTGGATGATGAACTTCAAGGAGACAGAGTTCTCTGAATTCGTCTGCCAAAATGGACATTTTCATTCCTACCTAGGCTTGTTCTTTGTTCTTGAGCCGTGTTGTGAGTTGTTCTTCTGAAAAGCCTTCTGTTGTGGCTTACACAAAGACCTGGTGGCCACACAAGTAACCACCGACGAACTACACAACACGAGACGTGCTTTAGTCACTGCGGTTGCTAAACCCATTGTTAAATGTCAGACTTTCATAAATACAGCTTTGACCGCCAGCGTAGGTTTACACACTTGACAGGCGCTTCTGTTTGAAGTCACTAACAAAGAGACAGGATCATATTTAGTACTTAGGCTACCGTTTAGGTTAGAAATACCGTTTTTAACAGTGGGATAACAGCCGTATATAATTCTTTCCCAGTCTCCTTATTAGAATACAACCAGATAATAAAGACAGCTTCTCTAGGCTACAGCGGCAAGTATTTGGTGTGGCCTGTCCATACGCTTGAGCAAAAGCACCTTCATCATGATGCCCAGTTCACCCTTTTGCAGTATTGGAAGGGTAACAGCCAAAAAAAAAAACACTTATTCGAAAGGGAAACAAAGTAAAAATGCTAAATCATGCTCATATCATTGCTGAAACTACAAATGCAGTGATGGGCCGAGACCTTTGCACAGTACTGCAGCTGTCCAGCTAAGGACGGACAGATTTAGAATCTATAATATCACTGCGTTTTCAACGTGTCGCGTTGTTTATTTTCCACGAATGACCTTATGTATGTGTGTTATGCACCCGTTGACGTTCATTCAAGCCTTGGACAGCTTTCTGGTCACAAAATCGCCCTAATTTAGAGGAAATATCTGCTGTGGAAGTCTACCTGATTACCATCTGATTTGTATAACGCACACAGCCCTGCATCCCAAATGCGAAATGTGTTGAAACACTCTCAAATTTACAACCAACAACATGGCTATGATGGCGTTGCCCCTTCTGGAAGTGCATCTATATATATATATATATATATATAGAGAGAGAGAGAGAGAGAGAGAGAGAGAGAGAGAGATCACTGCAGTAATTAGAAGGGGTGTCAACATGATTTTGGCCCTATCGTGTACTTTACCATCTCTTCCCAGCTGTCAGTGGGTGGCCCGGGCGTCAGTGAAAGGCTGCATTAGATTGCTGAATGAGGATGACTAATGGAGCAGGACCCCGGCAGCTGTACTTGCTTCCTGTCAGCTAAAGGAAGGTCATATAGAGAGGAGGTAGAGGTGGCAGACACTGATATACTCTTTCAGGCCATAGACAAGCTGCTGCACTGCTGGCCTCCAGCCAGGGGCTCCTGTCCTCTTAGCCCTCTCTGATAGGCTGTATAGTGGGTGCAAGGACAGAATGACTGATGGTTTGTGGTCTAAATCCAACAGTGGTAAGGATCCTAAAGAGAGCGTCCAAAGTCCCGCGCTTGTACACCCTGATTTGCGCATTCCCAATCTTACATCGTTATTAAGGATGCGTTACCGCGGCGTAAGAGCTTGCTCCGACAGTCCAAAGGCATGCGTGTTAGCTTAATTAAATTAGTTTATAACCTTGTGTGCGTGTGTCACTGAAATGGCCGCTGATGCCGACATTAAATAACACAAACAAGCAAACGAACAGTCCGGGCGCGTCACCCTAAAGTCAAGTCAAATTTATTTAAACAGCGCTTTTTACAGTGCCGCAGTGTGCCAGAGCAGCTTGGCCATCTCATATGATTTGAAAAGGCAAGCCTAGGGCGACAGCGGAAAAGAAAAACTCCCTGAATATGGAACGAAGAAGCCTTGGGAGGACGCCCGACATCCTCGGGTGGCCTAGATGCTAATTGAAATACAGTAGTTAAGTTGCATTAACAGTAAAATTAAGTAATACAGTTGTAATTCGATAATGAAATACGTTTGAGATAATGAGTTACCGGAGGCACATTGTCTCCTAATAACTAAATGATGGAGGGAGTTCCAGCACTCTGGTGTGACCCGGGCATGGTGGAAAGGTTTGTGTGGATGAAGAGCAGTAGAGTGATGCTGAGCTGGGGGAACATGGTACCGGAACACCGGCTCGGCGAGAAAAGAGAAAATGTAGTTACTTATCGCTTAGAAGCACATCTATTAATAATCACTGATTAAACTCCGGCAGCACTAACTATAGCGGCGTAGCTGGAAGGGGAAGAACCAGAGGGTAACAAAAGAATGTGTACTTGCCTAAACGTAAACAAAAAGAACGAAAAGAAATTAGGAGCCTCACTGAGAGAAGGATATCCCTGATCCAAGATGGGAAGATCCATGAGAATGATAGATCGTTCCGCCCTCTGCGTTTACAAAGTGCAGTTACGCGAGACGGCGTAATTAACAGGAATGCTTTTTTTTCTATATAACATTTTTACACCCCTAGTAACCAGGCGAAGAAGCCTTGAGGAACCAGGCGTATAGCTCTGTCAATTCCCTGAGTTAGTGAAACCTTTTACTTCTCTTTTCTCACGTCAGGTTGCACCTACTGGACGACCTGCCCTGTGAGGATGTCAAGAAATGCTACAGAGGCTCTGTGAGTTTAAATCCTGTTCTTATTCAAATCACGTCAGAAAGATAGGATTAAAATCGTGTCGAAGTGTTCTGTTCGCGAGGTGGCTCGGAATCGTCTGAGCCGAAAGAAAAAACCATTACACCGTCACCAAGCAGCATTCAGGAAGCAATTCAAACTCGGGTCAAGGCCATGGAGGGGAAATCACATGACGGTGTGCACTGAGAGTTAATTCACGATCATGAAATTTGGATGTACGTAAAGCCCGCGGTTAAATATTAACTTTACTTTTAGTGGTAGCCTTAGCGGTAGCCTCGACGCCGTAAAAAACTCTGGTGTTTGTCAATAGTGTGAAGCGGCAGGATGTGGCGTGGGCGTTTGTGCAAGGGCAAGCTTGCGTACTTTTTCCGCTAAGGTGCAATGGGAGTATCTGCTGCAGGTCTAGAGCAGGCCGCGAGAGAGCGTGTGTGAGAAAGAGAGATAGAGTGAGAGAGTGAACGAGACTCCAATTGTTCGAGCGTTTCTTGTGAAACCAGAGTAAGAATAGGCAGGATCAGTTCGCAGGAACGGAAAGAGCTACTGGGCACTGGGACACTAGGCAGACTAGCGAATGCTTGGCCACTTACGAGAGAGGTAGATTTTGTGTGTGCGTGCGCGTGTGCGCGCCTCTGCGGAGCGGTCCTGTAGTCAGCATGCTAAATTTGGTGCAGAGCTCACGGCCAGCAAAGCAAAAGGGTAGGCTGCAGGGGAGCTGCATGCAGGAGATCGTCACCGTACCTTCAGCCTCGTCCTCTTCACAGACCGGCAGCAAGTACAACTCGCAGTACCACAAGCTCTTCCAGAACGTGCCCCAGGAGGAGATCCTCATGAAAGGTGAGTACCTCAGTGGAGAGTAACATCAGTGAGCTCTCGCCATAGATAACGAACTCCGCTCGTTTACAGTAGCTCTGTTAGATGAGCAGGAACCGGTTTACCCAGGAACTGCTCACTTTGTTTGTTTGTTTAACTTCATTTTCTGTCTCCCTGATCTTACGTTGCGTCATTCATTCATGACGTGACCTGATAAACAATTACAAATGCTGGCTGCTCACAAAAATGAGGAGATACTTCCGAACGAATTTGAAAAAGGATATTTGATTTTATTCCAGTAAACGCAAACGAGATGCAAACCCAGTTCTGGTGATCGACGTCTAAGTGACAAATTCATGAGGATGAACAGAAGCAGGTCAAACCGGACCAGGGTGCCCCCGCATTGACTGTTCATTAGGGTGTATGGTCACCCCAGAGTGCCACTGACAGTGATGGGGCGTGGCCAGGATCAGATGATCCAGCAGATCTTACGGGATCCTCTTCATATTCGTTTTGAAATATATCCCCTCATGTTTGTAAGCAGTGTATGGTAACAAATATAATAATAACACAATTATAATTACTCTACAATACAGGTGTACGACGTTTGATGATATTTCATTCATATTTCGCATTTTTGTGACTAGTATATAAATATTGCGACTTCTTCCGTTCCAGTTATGTAACCGAACTGAAAAGCATATCAGGAAGTGGCCAAATTTGTTTACCCCCACACACCAGTTCTGCTCCTTAGAAGCTAATAGCGCTCTTTACAGTATGGAAATGAGTATTGTGTATAGAGTTTTGTGTTAGACTCCATAGAGTGGTATTTCTGGACCATTTGGACCGTTGTAATGGAGCTGTGTATGAAAGAAAAATTTTGGGGCGCCCCTTCATTCCATTCATTCATTAGCTTCCAGTCGGGGTCTCTCTGGGCACAAGGGCAAGAACAACCCTGGAGGGGACGCACACTGAGGGCCACTTTAGAGACGCGAATTGACCTAGCATGCATGTCTTTGGACTGTGGACGGAAACCGGAGTACCCGGAGTAAACCCACACAGACACGGGGAGAAGATGATCCACACATAAAGGTCCCAGACCGCTCCACCCTGGGACCTTCTTGCTCTGAGGCAGATCTCTGGCGATGTTATTTCCTTCTTGGAAGGTGTCTTGGAGCACAAGCCTGGGCTTGAGGGTGCCAAGAGCCCCAGAGGTCATGTTGGACTACGGATGGCGTTTCTCAGAAGTTGGAGCTCCTGGCACCTTTAAGCTCAGGTTTATGTATGAAGGCCTTCCATCAGGGGAAATAACAATGCTTGAACTCATGTGCTGTTTGGGTTGGGGATTGTGTGGCTGTGTACACAACACTGGACTAGGGGTGCCCCCACTCCCCGCTACCCAGTCATAAAAGCTTGAGTATTCATAATGACTGTGGTGCTAAAGGAATGTGACTGTAGGCTTTAGTTCTAATATGTAACTATATCAGAGGGTTTGATCTCAAGTTTGGAAAGCAGTAGTTCATGCAATCCTTTACTTTCAGCCCAGTCTCTAATCAGAACAGGGATTTTGTAACTCTCACTTTTGTAATTCTCAAAACTTTGCTCTGAATCACATGTTCATGTTTTCATTTAGACACGTCTCTTTCTGTCCCTCTGTATCTATTGTGTACACTCTCCATTTCTCTCTGTTTATCCGACTCTTTCTTTTTTAACTTATCTATATCTCTTGTGTGTGTATCTCTCTCTCTGTCTCTCTCTCTCTCTCTCTCTCTCTCTCTCTCTCTCTCTCTCTCTCACTCCCTCCCTTTAGTGAGCTCAGTGGTGCAGTTTCCTGAGTGAGCCCAGATTGTGCGTGTGCGTGTGTGTGTGTGTGTGTGTGTGTGTGTGTGTGCATGTACATGTGTTTTTTTTGTATTAGTTGTGTCAGATTAGATGTGTATTATTAAAGTGTGTGGTTTGATAATTATGTCAAACTTAAAGTTACTATAGAAATTATACGTGTTTGTGGGGAACCAAGTTTATATCATTGTGAGGACCAGAACTGATTTGCTAGTCCCCACTTGTGATTTATTTACTTTCTTTTGAAGGCTTTTAACAAAAATTGTTAAACGATTTGCTTTAAGTGTCTGAGGGTAAGGTGAGGTGTGGCTCTTTAAGGAGCACGGTAGTAGCTACGGTAATATTATGTCATTTTAAAGTGTGTGTGTGTAAGTGTGTATGTGTGAGACAGAGTTTTTTTATCATGTATTAATTGTCTTTGTCAGATGTGTATTGTGCGTGTGTGTGTGTGTGTGTGCGCACATGAGAGAGTAAGTTTTTGTTCTTTCATTATTGGTGTCAGATGTGTATTATTATGAGTGTTTACGTGTGTGTATGTCTGTGTGTGTTTGTACCTTGTCTTGCTATACTTGTGTGGACTCAATCTCCCTAAGATGATAGGAAAACCTGTCATTTTGACTTAGTGGGGACTGTTTTTCCGGTCTTCACTTCCTTAGCTGATTTTTTTTTTAACAAAAAAAATACTTTTATTAGAGAAACTAAAAGAGAAAAACAACTTGTTTTACTGGAATTTTAGCATTAAGTAACTGCAGTAGTCTTTCATTTCCATTTAATTGGTAATTCCTCACAAGGACAGAAATACAAACATGGTGTGTGTGTGTGCGTGCATGTGTGTGCGTGCGTGTGTGTGTGCGTGTGTGTGTAGATCTCATTTGGATTTCCAGACCGCACATAATTATTGTGGATTTTTTAGTCATCATGAAGTCTGTGTAGTGGTAGTGTTCACCTTTCTACCTCGCCATTTTTGCAGGAGCAGACACACACACACACACACACACACACACACACACACACACACACACAGAGTTGGGCCCACAGCATTAAATAAATATTCCACTGCTTTTCAATCGTATCTCTATCCAACACATTCGTAGCGTATGTAGAAATTCCCGCAAATAAAAATTGAAACAGATTTTAGTGCACCGGGAAAAGAACAGAAAACGTGTTTACTCTAAACTTACGTAGTTCCAACAGCGAATCATTACGGTAAAACGTTATTTGATTACACGACTATGATGGAAACAATCTTTCTCCCAGAAAACCTAGTTCAGTTTATAAAAGGCAAGTTTGTACAGATTCACAATTTAATTATACGATACAAAGTTAGACACAAACCTTTATGGCTTGCACTGCCAACTGCCCGACATCAATGATGTCAAATTGATCACACATGTACAACAGGAATTTCTCTGGAAAAGTAGATCGGTAGATGGAAAACTTGTGCAGATTTGTAACTTGTTTCAGAAGAGAGACATGATGGGAAAGCGGATCCAAGACATGGTGGCCAGGCCATGGAATAAAGGAAGCGATCACAGGCTCCTGGGAAGTGGGCTGAAGATCCTCAAGTGTAAAGAAGAGAGGAAAGTGAAGGAACAGGAGGGAAAAGAGATGAATGGAGCTGGAAAAAAGAGCCAAAGAAGTTAGAAACAAGAAGTGTGGTGTGGAAAGTGTGTAAGAGTTCGGGCGGGATTCTGTTTTACATTTCCATAAGAATTGGAAAAGCCAAATCTGGAGTTTGAGGCCTCCTGGACTGTGGAAGCCATTGCATGGGCACCAACTTAAAGAGAAGAAGGATGTATTCGAAGAGATAAGACAAGTCAAAAAGAAGATATACTAACAGTGCCTGTTGGAAAAGAACATCAAATTGAGAAGATCCGAAAAGTTAAACTACAAGGCAGAAGGCTGATATGTGCAGGACTTGAGAAGGAGAAGCTGGAAAGCAGATGCCTACAAAAGGAAGAGGAAACTCAAGGAGAAGAAGAGCCTAGTTGATGAGATGAGACAGGAGAAAGAACAGATGACGTGAAAGATGGATTGCATGAGAAATACTATAAGAAATCTGGAAGATAACCAAGAAAAAGTCAGCCAGTTCTTGAGGAAAATCAAGAACGCTTTTCTTCAAGAACAAAGGCTCATCATGGGGAGGACCAGGTAAATAAGGATGCCTGGTAGACAATGGTGTTGGTTAAAAGACAGTCGGGTGGGATAAAATGAACGATTTGGGTGATTGGGTGGGTTTCTGAATGTTATTGAGTAAGAAGCGACACCCTGGAGAATGAACCGATCAGAGAAATGAAAAATAAGAAAGTGAGGACGGATAAGGTGACAACCAATATGCAAAATGTTATGGAGTTCAGAAGAACTAATGAGTTCTGTAGAGCTCTAGAAAAATGCTCAGAAGAAATGAAGGAAGATGGCCTGTCTTGATTGATGTCCTTCAGTGGTCGCTGTGGAGGGATGTGAGAAGATGAAAGCTTAGTAGATTTGTAGGTGACCGGAGATTTGTTGTTGTGGAGAACTATAGGACAATGGTTTCTGTGAGGAAATGAAGCAAGATGGAAGGAAAATGGATGCAAAGATTTGGTTTTCAGAGATTCCAGAAAATGGGATGATCCGAATAAATGAAGAAAACTGTACCCTCTGAAGAGTTGCAGCAAGATGGAAGCTCAGGAGAGGTGCTGGAGGATGGATGCTCTGGAGAGATTTAAAAAAAATGGCTGCTCTTTAACACTATAGATGGATAGACTCTTGAATGATGTAGCAAGATGGAGGCTCTGGATGACAAATGAACCTTTTGCCAGACGAGGAGCAGTGATGGATCCTCACAAACAAATCAGTGATCCCCCAAACACTGCTTAAACGTCGCACCTGCGGCGGTTGAATGTAAGGTTTAAATGGTTAGTTAATACATTTTAGAATAAACCAAACGAAATCCGCTCTAGAACAACATGAGACCTTTTGAAAAATTCTTGTTAAAATCCCAAACAGCTAAAAATAGCTTTCTGATTGGAGCCATGTGTGGAAGGGGTAAACGGAGGGGAGGGGGGAGGGGGGAGAAACGGGGGCATGAATCAAACCAGTGGAAAAAAAAACAGTTTGTCTTTTCTCCCATAATACGGCCGTGTGACACGCCGACTGTTGTGTGTTTATTTGTTCTCACAAATCTGTGTACATGCTAACACGCTAGCATGCTAACACACAGACAAACTCGCACACTTCGGCTCGGCCTGATGGGCCGACACACAGATGGGGTCCCAAACAGAGCACAGATAACCGTCCCTAGTCTTTCTAACAGACTTTTTTAGGATGCATCGTATCTGTATCTGGTTAGGACTCGTGTTTTCACACGCTTTTGTACACTGTTATTATCAAACTGTTAAGCATGCAGAACTCGAGAACACACTTAGGGTTATCCACCCACCGTTTTACACTCTCACTTGGACCGGCGTGTGTGTATGTGTGTGTGTGTGTGTGTGTGTGTGTGTTACTTGGTTGTATGGTGCTATAGAGAGTGAGTCTGGGCCAGGTGTTTTTGATTATGGCCCCTATCAAAAGAAAAAAAGAAAGGAAAAAAAGAAGAATCGAGCTGCACAGACTAACGAGGGAGGGAGTTGGGGAGAGAGGGAGGAGCGTACTGGGGCAACGAGGGAATTGAAAAAAACACCACACTTAACTGTGTGAACTCTGGATCAAACCTCAAACTGGCCCCAGATACGCTGGAAAAAACTGCCTGGGTCTTCTCTTATCTCCCTCTATTACCGCAAGGCTGGAAAGTTACAGTAAATGTGCCTGGCTTCTGTCAGTCTATAAAACACAAAGCCAACTGTGTGTGTGTGTGTGTGTGTGTGTGTGTGTGTGTGAAGAAATTATAATAGGTTCTGGATGATATTACTCTGAGTTCAAAACTCGTATTATTCATAGCTGGCAAAATGGGACTCGTGTCTTTCACGCTGTACTTCAATACAAATACACTACTGTGCAAAAGTCTTAGGTCACCTTTAGATTTGTTGATTTAACAATGCTATATTAAGCATATATAAGTATTTCGCAGTCCCTGTATACAACCAGAAAATACAGCAAATTCGTTTGGAGTTTTAAAAAACTGAAACATACCGGAAGAAGACACCTACTGTAGATTACAATAGCAAGTATTTAGTGTGACCTCCCCTTACACTTGAGCAATAACAGCATCAGGCGGCTTCCTCAGGATGACCAGCCAACCTTTCTACAGTCAGGGTTGGTTCAGTTGAAAGAGTAGCTGTTGAGAAACCAGGGAGGTTACACTAAATACATTTTCACACTAATTGCATATAACTTTTGTTCTGAAAATGTTGTTTTTTTATTTTTGTGTCCATACGATCTGTGTTTTCTGTGTGTACCGTAGTAAAGAGATTGAGAAATAACTATATATGGTCATTTTGCCATTGCTTGAAACTAAAAATGTAATGGACTTTTGCACAGCACTGTACATCTGAAGCCATGTTAAGTCCCGATCTTTGATTTTGTACGCATTGTTGGTTTTTCATAGTTATTTTGGATTGGTAAATCCTGGTATAATTTCAATGTATAAAAGAAGTACAAAAACTACGCATTGTTTTTGAGCAGGAAAACGTTTTTTGACGTCCTCGTATGGGGGACGGATGTCCTCGTAAAGTGAGCGGCGTCTACAAAATATCTAGATATATATTTCAATATCTGAAATGGCATTTTAGCACCTGGACACACCTTTAGCAAAAAAAAAACCAAAATGCAAACAACACATCTAAAAGCCTCTGTTCAGCCTTTTATTCAACGTTTCGTTACATTTCTACGTTCACCTTGCTCCATACTTCAAACGAAAGCAGAATCAGTATTTGAAAGGGTGTGGCAAACCCAAAATGTGACGTCCCCACATGAGGATGCAGGGTCTGAGGAGGTTAAATTACTTAAAAGTTATCCATTGTGCGTTTTGACCACTGTGGCACTGTGGAGCACTATTAGATGTGAGTCAGTCCTCTGAGGGTATGTGTGTCGTTTCGGTTAGTCGGAGGCTGTGGTTAGAAAGAAGCTCTTTATAGTGGAGTCAATGTTTACAGACTGGTTTTTGTAGAGTTTTTAGATTTTTTTTTTTTTTCCTCAATGTTGGTGTGACTGGAAAATGCTGGCAAGCAGCAAGAGAGTAAGAGACCATTTTAGTGAAGTTGCACAATGAGCAGTGTATTTACAGTCCATACCCAAAAGTAAAATATTTAAGTTCGGATAGACGACGCATGCATTGATCCAAACCCTATTCTTCTGTGGGGACCGTTGTTATTTCATTCTCCCGTAAGAGTCGTATCGCAGTAGCGAGCATGCGTTGCTGTGTGCCTTGTGCTGCTACTTCTCACCAGAGTTTTTGTTTGTTTGTTTGTTTGTTTGTTTGTTGGTGTGTATGTGTCTGACTGTGCTGTTTTCCTGACCCTGGGTTCACCTCTGGCTTTGCTACAGTTTGTTCAGTGGTCTCCGCCTGTAAAGGAACCTCAGCAGTTTTAAGCTCGAGTAGTGTGTATTCTCTGGAATGTGTGTCCTGAGTGGTCTGGTTTTTCTCTGATCTGTGTTTAGGATTTGCACTTACAGAAGTTCGGTACACTGCTGGTCCTTTGGTCTTTTGGTAACACCCTGTCTGGAGCGTTCTCACTAGTGGTTAGTTCCACTTTAGTGTCCTGACCTAATCTAGTCCCTGTGTTGAGTTCTGACTTAATGTAGTCCCAGTTTTTAGAATTATTCCCAGTCCCTAGATTTGGTTAGTCTTGATCTTTAGTGCTCTAGCTAGTGTTAGCTAGTGTTATAGCTAGTGTTAGTGTGACCTATGGTTAATTTCAGCCTTTAAGTCAACCAGATTTAATATCATCCCATCCCAGTCCTTCGATTTCTGTATTACGTCCCAGTCTTCAGTGTTCTGATTTATTGTTAGTCTTTTAAGTTCAGAATTATATTATTTGGGGCTCTAACTCATTGTTAGTCCATGCTTTTGGGTTGTGACATCTTTAGGGGTTTAAATCCTGTTAAATCCTGGTCTTTAGTGGTGGGAATATGTGTTAGTCCAAATTTTGGGGGGTTCTCACTCTCATATAGTACTCAGCTTTAGTACTGGGGCCCTTGGTCAGTGGTTACTCAAGTGCCCATACCTTTTGGTTCTTGCTCGTGGATGGCACCATTTTTGTTTTGTGCTGCCATTACCTGTTGCCCAAGCCAACAGTACTGTAGTGGACCTGGACAAGGCTTTACACCAGTCGGATTTGGGGGGTGGGGGAATTGCTTCGCATGCACAGAGCTGACGAAATAAGAGATGCTGTCATTACTATAATGGATAATGCTGGAAATGTAAATATGGACACGACCCGACAGTTAAGAGAGCATTATCATGAAAGACTGTGGTTTGTTTTGAAGTGACAAGCATGAAGTGTGTTTGTTTGTGTGTGTGTGTGTGTGTGTGTGTATAAAACTTGTCGGACAGTGGGTTTGGAGAGCCGTCTGCTTATTTGATAAGAACTCGTCCATCCTGAAGGAAAATAAACAGGGCAGTGTGCTGCTTTCAGGAAGAAGTGCTACTGGAGCACAACACAATATTTACACGACAATACTCACTTCCTCTCGCTCACTCGTGCGCACACACACACACACACACACGCACACACGCACAGTTAGCACTCAGTGGGAGGATTAACTGATACTTTAAACGGTGTCACTTTTGACCGTAAT
Source organism: Parotocinclus haroldoi (assembly GCA_034779995.1). Taxonomy (NCBI): domain Eukaryota; kingdom Metazoa; phylum Chordata; class Actinopteri; order Siluriformes; family Loricariidae; genus Parotocinclus; species Parotocinclus haroldoi. Next base: position 18,157 of record JAUZST010024203.1, read on the forward strand.
TATCACTTTTAGATCTTGGAGTGTGAATGTTTTATGATTATTGATTAGGTTTTATAATTCTCTGAACATTGTTATACATGACTCACAAAAATGAGAGGATATTTTAAAATGAATACGAAGATAATCCACAAGAACTGCTGGATAATCTGACCCTGCCCATGCCCCATCACTGTCAGGGTGTTTTGACACTCTTGGGTGACCGTACGCCCTACTGAACACAATGTGGGGGCACTCTGGTCCAGTTTGACTTGCTTTTGTTCACCCCCATGATGATATCACTCACTACTCAATCACAATAATTGAGTTTGCATCTCATTTGTGCTATCAAGCAACTTTTTTGACTTTTCATTTGCTTTAATTTATGTGAGCAATGTATTTTTCTGCAGTTTTATTAATAGAGTAAATGTACAGCAAATGTATTTGTTATAATTAGGGGTGGGGGAAAAAAAATTCAATTTTTGATGCATCCCGATATGGACATTAACGATTCTGAATCGATTAACAAATGTCATTAATCGATAATCGAGCACACTTCCATCTGAACATGTAGACTAGCTTCTTTTCTCACACAAGAACTTAATCATTAGCGCTCACTAACTGAGATCTGTAACGTCTATTTTTAATTTAATATTCCTTAAAGTATCCGTTTTCGCTGTCTTTGCATTTTTTTATGCAGGGAGCTATGTATAAATGTATAAATGTTTAAATGTTCTACGTTAGGACATTGTCAGAACAGGACCTTTAGTTCACAAAGCGTAGCGTTCTCCCATCCCCAGCCCCCCGCCCCCGTCAAATCGGCTCCAAAAGTCAAACGCAAGAAACTTTTTGAAGCGAAAGCGAGACTGAGAGAAGCGCAACGGAGAAAAGGCGCAAGGAAAGCGAAAAGGGATACTTCAAGAATATTAAACTCAGACTATTACAAACAGAAATATTCTGTTTACAAAATGGTTTTTATTACAAAATGTCAATTTTTGGTTACGGTTTTTTTGACACCATAGATTTGTTTCATGTAGTCACATGGTAAAGAAAGTGCCTAGAGATTCCCTCCCCTAGTTCTAATCAAATATTTGTTGAACAACGTTGAATGTATTTCACCCTCTAAAAAAACGATTATCTTATTTTTATTATATATATAAATATATATTTTTTTCATTTTATTATATTATTGATATTGATTATTGATTATCCTTTGGGAATACTATGTGGCATGTCATCTTTACGCAAATTGTTGCAGATGATTTGCAAAAGCACAAACTGCGTTTCTTAAAAACAGAAATTTCAGCCGCTGTTTTCTCACATATTCTATACGTTTAAAACATTTTTTTTCCCCTATATGGCTGCTCGTGAAGAGAAGAGAGAAGGCGACAGTAGCATAGTTGCTCTGATTGTTTATTTGTGATAGAGTGTCTGTGTCTGTTTTTGAATAGACCTCCCTTTGACTCTGAGTGATAGATAGGGATCAGAGGCTGACTTATCAGCGCTGTAGCTCTGGAACGACCTGGGTTTTCCACTATGGGAACGTTGTGATGAGATGTCATTAAGATGGCATGTTGCAGTGGGTCGTGCCAAGTGTTTACAGGAACACAAACATGCCTACTCATCCCGGCCGCTGATCTGTTACTGAAACAACTGAAACATTAGAGCAGAACAGAACAGTCCAGTCCTATATCAGAGCTGATAACTGACACATCATTTTACGATACTTGCCTTATTGGACATCATTTTAAACCAGCTACGATCCTCTCTAAACACCATTTCTAAGCACAAACAAGCAATACTCTTCACGGGGTCACACACGTTGGAAGCTGATTTCTAAACCCGGCAGTGACGAGACCACGTTGACTGCAACTCGGACGCTGAAAGACGTTTACATTTACGCCATTTAGCAGACGCCCTTATCCAGAGCGACTTACAACTCCTACGGTCTTACAACCCAAGCCATGGTGGGGTAAGGGCCTTGCCTAAGGACCCAACTGTGGGAGCTTGGCAGAGGTGGGATTTGATTCCAGGACCATCAGGTCCAGAGTCCAGTGCCTTAACCGCTAGGCCACCACAGTCCCATCTGAGACAAACCTCATTAGGATCCCAGGGCCAAAAACTGATTTTCAGTCAGGGATATTGCCATCAGGCCTGTGCTTCTAGGGTTTCTAGGGTAGAGTGCATTTTTCTAAATAAAAATAACGGGTTATTGCTGAATAATTATTGGTATGGGTAAATAAGTCTAGGTCTAGATCTTTGCTTTCATCACTTAATAAAATGTTAACTGAGTAGTAATTCTAGGCATTCTCATCACCGTTATGTACATTTTAGATAGATTATGAAATATGGTTACATTTGTAAACCTCATAGAGCGCCACCTTTGTCTAATCTGTCAGTGATCATTGGTGCGTTTGAGCGACAGGACTGCTTGCACAGTGAAGCATGCGTACACTGCTGCCCTCAAATTAGGCCAAAAGGAGGTAACTCTTATGGCGGATGCCTTCCAAATGACTCAGTCAAGTGAGTCTAAGGGGGCTAACTTACAATAATAGTCATGATAATGCAAAATAATAGTAATAATGCAGTATCAAATGTCACCATGAGCAACGCGGGTCACAATCACATCAACATGTTGAAGCGAAGCAAAAGAAAACACTCCCTGATGGAAATAAACATCCATGCCCTCTCCGAGTAGCTCGTGCTCTCTCAGCCAGACTTATGCTTATACATAATTAACACATTTGTCACAAACGTTTATCCAACCAAAACACACATCCATTTCCAGAGGCACGTGGTCCATGCTGGCAGATTGAGTATTTTGTCAAGGAGGTAATTTTCCTCGCGTGTGAGCTCCAGCTCTCAGGTTGTGTGTCTGTGAGGAGTCGTTTTGTGAGAAGGTTATTTGTAGAAGATGAGATCATGCACAATTGCTGACGGCAAGCAGAAAAAAAGGGAGCATAGGCCGAGCACACAGGTACATGCAGGCACACATAAACACCCTGATAGTCAAGAGCCAAAGGCACACATACATCCTGATACATGCACATGCACTTATACACAAAGGTGCCTTTAGTCCTACGAATGCGCACACACACACACACACACACACAGGGAGGGGACAAGGAGCTTAGTGCAGGGCCAGAAGACCATAGGGACTATCGTTTTCCTCGTTAATTATGACCGTCTGGCAAGGCCCAGAGTACAGGAAGCATGAGGGGGAGAAATGGGGGGAAAACAGAGGAGGGAGGAAAATTGTAAAAAGTCAAAAAAAAAAGAAAGAGACAGGGATGAAGACAGGAGTCGTCGGTGGATGATAAAACCAGGTGTGCAGATTGGAACGGGAGTGAGGAACACATCAAATCGTGATTGTATTTCATGCCTTACCTTCAAAAGTCCACCCTAAATTCTCCAGACTGTAGCCTCCCTTTTCACCCTCCACCCTCAAGCCAGACAGTGATAGATCATGGCGAGAACGGACAGATTCCGTTTCCCTCATTTCATTCAGCCGTGGTCATAAGGGGTTTTAAGCATTGCCAAAGTGACCTCTTTCTGCTTAAAACCTTACCGTTTGCCCAGGATGTGTTTAAATATTATACTCTACCAAATCGTTAGGAAGGCTTTTCGGGCTTTTCAATGCAAGCACTACAAGTCAGCACGTCCTAGTCTTCCTGTTTTCTCCATGTTAATGTATCTCTTTGCTATTTCCATTTCCTTTATTATAGCAATAATGCATTTCTCAATGATAATCAAGCAGACAGGAATGTTTTCCTGTTGTACTGTATTTGCATACATGTACCGTTTCCTTTATACCTTACCTTTTTCCTTTTTCCTGGTGTAACCATACCAACATTACCATTTTGACCATTTACACCCATTCAAATGTTCCCCATTTTCCTGCTGTAACCTTGCTAACGTTGCCATTTCCAGTTATATCCGTTCAAACAGTTCCATTTTCCTCCTGTTACACTCATGTAAACATCACAGTTGTCTCGTTCCAGCTACGCCACCATGACCGCCGTCTCGTTATATAACTTCAAACGTAAGTTTTCCTGCCTTAGCCATGCAAGCCCGACCATAATCTAATACGCCATGCAGATTTTCCTATTATAACACGATCAGATTGTGTGCCCTTGCAATTATTGTTATTTTGCTCTTGTGTAGCTTTGATTATAGCATGCAAAACCACCACCAAAAAAAAAAAAAACCCAACTCTTCTTACAGTGCAAGTCATGGAAAAATCTGCAGAGCCAGTCACTTTTGTTTACAAGAGAATGCAAAAGAGGGAGAATGGAATACCTTCTGAATAACGGTCTCACAGTACACCACAGCGACATTAATACGTTTTGGCGCCTGTTAGCGATTGGAAACACTACCTTCCCATGAAAAGTAAGAGGCGTCGTTAACCTGGGCTAAGCTCGGGCCAGCCCGGGTCAGCGCCACGCTCAACTGGGGGATTTCAGAGGCTCCAGGATCAATTACTGAGTCAGACGCATCTGGAGCAAGTTACCCACGCCGACCCAATCCAACCCTGCCACGGCAACAACGCCCCGCGCCTGACGACACAATCTCACAAGAATAACAGCAATCCCTATCTCACACACTCTCGTTTTCTCTCTGCTGTGCCGAAAACTAGAATAATACAGCAGGAAATGAAGTGTCCTGGGGACCGAGGCACAGGAATACAGGTCGCGGTGCGATTTGTGTGTTTTTAAGAGGAAACTATCCCTGTTTGTTTATGTACTGTCTTTCTCCACTCGCGACAACACGTTAACCTTTTCTGTTTTGTTTTGCTCCTAAATGACTTGTCACAAAATAAGTTTGTTATTTATACGTGCATTTTTGCCACCACAACAGGAAGAAATGCAAAAAACAGTATGAGAAATCGTGCCGTACATGTGCCCTTTTCGGGGGCTGTTGGGTAAGTGAGAAATAGTTTAGTTAAGGAAAGAGCCTGAATTATTTTGCTTTTGTTTGTTTTTGTTTGTTTGCAGTTACCATGCCTTAATAATACAGATAAGCGCCGTCTATCTTCCATCCATCAATGTCTGCTTGCTTTAACAGCCAAGGCCTTTAAAATGATAACACGAAATACAAATCTGACAGACTGTACTGAACCCTACCATATACTGAACCGTTTGAACGGGTTCTTGTGTTAGTCGCTTCTTTATGTATTGTTATCTGGCCTGATGTGGTGCCATATTATGATGGTGCAGTGTGTTTTGCCTCTTCTGCCTCTCCGATCGCTCTCTGTAGTTTGTTGTCGTCTAATAAATCATGTCTCTGTGCCGAGGCTTTGCAGGAACACCACTAATGGACCGTGTCAACAGCACTGAACAGCCAAACAAACCCGCGGATCCACGTGCAGAGGTTAGAGTTATAGTTTTAAGGGCAGAAATTGGAAAATTCCCCTTTATATTTGCATTACATTACACTAGCCTAAATATACTAAGTGACTATCGTAATGTCTGGTCAATGTCCGTTTTGGTCAACGACCTTTTTTACAGAACATAATTAAGACCTTGAACGTTAAACGGCTGTATAACACATTTGTACTATACAGGCACGTACATGTACAGGGGAAGCAATGACTGTAGCGGTGATTATTTGACATTCATGGCATTTAGCAGAGTGACTTACAGACAGAGTGATATATTTTTTCAACTCCAAGCTATTGTGGGTTAAAGGTCTTGGACAGAGATGGGATTTGAACCCCTTGGACCTTCTGGACCTCCCTTGCCATCCTGGCCATGTTGAGTCCTTGAGTAAGAACCTTAACCCACAATTGCTTGGATTTGAAAAATCAAACGGATCACAGAAATGTTTAATGCTGGTTACAGTCATACAGTGACCAAATAAGAGGTTGCCTACAGAGGGCACCTACAGTGGGCACATGAGTGTTGGAACTGAACTTATAGAATGGGAACTTAATACAAACCCACTATCCGTACCACTAACGAAGGCATATCTAACGAAGGCAATACTGTGGTCCAGTTGTATGAGCTCAAACCCGATTGGCATCCATTTGTTCCAACTAATACAATGCGACTTGAGTGTTTTCCCTAGACACTATCCTACTTTTACTCAAAGGGGTATTTGAATGGATTATGGGTTGGGATACTTCCACCTCTCTGTATTTAGTACTACAGAAATAAATGTTGGTTATAAATAGGAGTCAAATGGTATTTCGAGTAAAACCGTTTATAGAAAAAAAAAGCACCTATGCAGACTGACATTGGATTTCGAGGATGTGTTCGAGGCTTCAGTGCAAGCTGATACCAGCCAGGGCTTGTTGATTTCTGCTCAGGACTTTTTACAGAACTCCTCTCTGAGAGACAGAATAGCTATTTAAACTTTAAAAGTCTTAAACTTTGAAAAGCTTTTACTTTAACTATGATATGTAGCTAACAGTTTTGTTAGTGTTAGACTAATTATAGTTAGCTCGGATAAACACCTTGTTCACATGACCTTCATCCACCTTAAATCTTCGTAGCTTTACGTACGAGACGTTGATTTGAGTCCAGACCCCTAACGAGAATCCAGAGGCAACTTGCTGAAACCAATAAGGATAAAGGTGCAAATGGGGAGCCCATCCTCCTCCGGGTGATATTTAAAAAAACAAAACTGGGTTCTACTATGTTATTAAGCCTTTGTGTCGATGAAAAAGAAATGCAGTCAGTGTTTTGTACGTGGACATCGGATGCAGCGTGATATGTTATGAATAAGACTCTTTAAAGAATAGACCATGTTTAGCTGAACTGGAACAGTTTATCCTGCAGAGGTTTGGGCTTCCTATGTGTGGTAGGTACGCCAACTTCCTCCCGCCTCCAAAAACATGCCTGTAGCTGGCAGCAAGATGGTATTAGTGAGTGTCTGTGTGAGTGTGTGTGTGTGGGGGGATTGATTGTGATTGATTGGGACCCTGTCCAGGTGTACAGGGCCAAGTCTGTAAGTACGAGCTTCGCTAAAACAATATATTAAAATTAAATCTGAAACGGAATCTAAACAAAAACTAGACATCATGGCTACAAAACTACTGCAATAAATACAAACCAGGCCAATTTTTCTCGCAACCAAGGTCTGTTTTGCTTACGACAGCCATTGTTTGTTTACAAACCAAACGTCTAATGTCATTTCAGTCGCACTAATGCTTTGATGTTTGATGGGGCCCATTTAGGGAGGTTTCTCTGGGATTTTTGCTCTTCATATTCCATCAAAGATTTTAGGTCTCACATTTTGACAATGCCAGTCTTCACCGGCCACTCGGGCCCCAGAGAATCACCTGCCTTCCCTTTGCCCTTGCGATGTGCAGTGCATATTTGTTTTTTTATCTGCCCCCGTAAATAAAACGACTAAATCTACCATAGCAAGCTAAAGTAAACTGAAATTTCAAATCACTCCACTCTGCACAAGTGAAGAGTGCGCCCAGCCCCGGGGGCCCAAGCGCCCTGTAATTTTACCCACATCTTCATACTGCCTTCACACTTTCCAAATCCCAGGCCTGAAGATCTACATAACAATCTGTTGAAGCCTTTAATGATGCTGCAAACTTGAAGGGGACACTGCTGTGAAGGAGCAGTGCATGCTGGGAGTGCTCTTTGCTGGGACTGAGGCATTCTGGGAGGCTGTCCCCTGCAGGCCTGGCCTCTGGAGCAGTGGCAGTATGGTTAATGGCCCTTTCATGGCCCGGCCACAAAGCCTTTTGTCTGAGCCTAATTCAGCCAATGGTGCGTGGAGAAGTGGGGGGATGGGAAAAGCAGAGCTCTCTTACCCTATTTCTGTCTGTCTGTCTGTCTACTCTGTCTTTCTGTCTCGCCCATCATTCAGATGCTCCATGTGGTCATGCTTACCTTGTTTACGAGAGCGAGCCACGCTTGATGCAATCACCACTTCAGAAGTCAAGATTCCTGACAGCTCGGAGCGGTGACGCAATCGTTGTTTTACGATGCTCGACGTAATTGCAGCCTAGTTTTTTTTTAGTCTTACATTTACATTTATGTCATTTAGCAGACGTGACTTATAATTCATACAGTCTTACAATCCAAGCAACTGTAGGTTAAGGGCCTTGCTCAGGGACCCAACTGTGGTAGCCTGGCAAAGGTGGGATTTGAACCCTGGACCTTTAGCACCATAGTCCAGTACCTTAACCACAGTCCCACAGTCTTAACAATATATGAACTGATATGAATATTCTCAACTGTGTCTCATTTCCGTCATGTATGCAAGACGTGACTGCTATGTGCTAATTTGCTAGCTAAACGCTAAGATGGCAATCATCGTTTGTTAAAAATAACTACTACACTCTACAAAACTATTATTACACTCGTTGTATTTTTTTAAACCATTCTCTATTTGTTAGTCATTGTTAGATATTTTGTCAGTGCTCACAGGATGCTGCCTAGAGTAGGCTGGATATTTTTAACTGTTGGACTACTATCAGTCCAGTACTGACACTGAGGTGTTTATAAACTCCAGCGGCACTGCAGTGTCTGATCCAGTCAGACCAGCACCACATCAGAGTCACTGCAGTACTGAGAATGATCCATCACCCAAATCGGACTTGATCTGTGCTGGTCCTGACCATTAGAGAACTAGAGTAAAGGGAAAGAACAAATTATGCAGAGAAACAGATGGTACAGTCTGCAATTACAGAACTACAAAGAACTTCTATATGGTAAGTGGAGCAGATATAATGGACAATATGTCTCTAATAAAGTGACCAGTGAGTGTATACGGTAGTTTGTAAGGAATAGTAGAATTGGTGCTGCAAAGCCAAAGAGGCCTGGGTTTGATCCACACCACTGATTACTGTCTGTGTGGAATTTGCCGGGTTTTCCTTGTTGGTTTAGTCCAGGTGCTTTGGATTGTTCCCACCAAATCAGCAGGTGAGTTGAAAACGTCAAACTGCAGGCACAGCCGTCCGTGCACAAACAAAGGGAGAACGGCTGGAGAAACGGGCATGACTCAAAAACCTGTCACTGTAACCAATCCTTTCACTGGTAGCTATAAAAAACCTTTTTCACCGTTCATCCTAATGGTAAATAAACCTATTTTGGGCAGCTATACAATAAAAATGATCCTGTGGCATAAGAGGGCGTAAGGCGAACCGTACCGGTGTACTACTCCTTCATAAAACCGTGCACGCTGATTCGTATTTTCATATCATGCGGTGGAATAGTACAACTGATTACATCATAGTTTGGCTCTTAAACTGCTGGAAACACAGCACCGGTTGAGGTAGCAACACAAACCATACCTTGCATCTTGAGCTCAGCTGCAGCAGGTTGCACCTTAAAACACCTTCAAAACCACATGAAAACAAACCACAGTCTGCATTATTAATAGTGTCTCTGTTGTGGATTTAGTCATGTGGAAATGTGACATAATTACACAACGATCATACTGTAACTGTACCTTCTTGCCCCTAACCCCTATATAAACCCAATAAACTCAGTCATTTAGGTTGTAGAGCAGAGCCTGGGCCTGCAATTTCTTTCTCGTGATGAGGATGTACTACAATTATAATCAAGCAGCAGACTGTGTAAGAGCCTAACAGTTCTAATCATGAACAGTAAGAGCCTTGGCTCCCAATAAAAGACTCATTCATCGCCGGTATAATTCCGCATCGCCTCCAAAATCACATCCTGGCGTTCTGCTTGTGCCGAAGAGCGTACAATCTATACTTTGTCCTCGTGCTTGTGGTATTTTGCTCTAATGCTGTACTGGCTCAGAATTTGATACTGGCGCAGCTCCCCCGGGCCTTCCTAATTTGTTACGAAGCTCGCTTGGGCCGTCTAATCAGAGTGCGCAACAATCCAATTTCAGCGTCCGTTGCATTGTGTGTGTTCTAGTTGTTGGTGTCCCGAGTGCAGCTGTGTACACACGGAGGCAGGAACTAATGAGCATGGAAGTCTTGTCCGTCCTCTCTGTAATATCAGCTCTCATGCCAAGGAAACCAGCAAGGAAAACATGGCGGCTCTGACATGGCATGCGAGGATCAAGCGAAGCCAACCACACACAGCGTCGCACACAGGACCTCTCAGGCGAGGTGTTGGGTGAGATCAAGTGAACTGTTCAGGTGATTTTTGGGAGGTCTTTCATGGGGCTGGGAGATGTGGAGGTGTGATCTCTGGCCGAAAGTCTGCCTGCAGTGCGGAGTGAAACACAGCAAGCATTTTGGGTACCGGGAAATTTCATTTTGACCCGACAACATTTGGAACCTACACCAATTACATTTAAATTTACATTTTAGAGTTTTAGCAGATGCTCTCATTCGGAGTGGCTTACAGGTGATGCAATCTTTCAAGGCACAACCAAAGGAACTCCTTATTTTGGCTAAGGGCCTTGACCAGGAGCCCAGTAGCAGTGGTACTGGGAACTGGTACTGGTTCCTCGTGCTTGTGTGGATGACATTCACTCGTTGAGACTCATCAGACTGATCTTGTTCCCAATACTGTATAAATGCATTTTTGTCTTAGATCAAAAGAAAAGTATCAGGTCCATCATATCATCATTAAGTGATAATTCAACTTTTCCCAACACACGGTTATAATTGCTTTTGCATTATTATGAATTTCCATAAATTAAAAGTTCAGTGTGTCTATACTCGTGTTTTCAGCTGAATCTCTGACACATTTATGTATTGTTTGCACACAGTTGTTTTGCACAAATAGACTATGTCACTATGTCACAACTTCCTGGCGATGTCAGTCACCTCTTTTATAGAAGAAATGGCACATACTTGTATACCAAGGCCAACTTAATACCAGTTCCCCATTTGTATTGAATTGAATCTTCGTATTGACCATCATCTGCTGTACTTTGCACCCCTTTGAGCCACCTGACCTGACATCTGATTCTGATTCAGTACCCTACTTCATCTGACTTCATCTTCATCAGGCTTCACATACAAGAACGGTTGGCTATTTTTGAGGGAGCGATAGGTTCTCGTGATCCTGAGCAGGAAGGGCGAGGACACGGTGGGGAAAAAAGTAATACTGTGCAAAGTGGTACTAATGTTTGGTTGCAAAACAGAGATTTGGATTTGCTGAGCCAGATATATTGGCTCAAGTGATTTGCACTTTATTTCTCATCCACTCTGCAAACTTGCTTTGTCCGATTCAGGCTATAACCGTTGGGGGTGGGGGTGGGGTGTGGCATTTAACAGGCAGCACAGGGCACGTGGCAGAAACAAATCCTGCACAGGTTGCTCGTCCATTGCATAGCAGATGATTTCACACACACACACACTCTGAGTTACTTCTAGCGAGCCCGGTTAACCTACTGCCTTTAGAATGTGAAAGACTGACATTCATCATTATTTCATGTCCTTAAGCACCAACTTTAGCAACTTCAGAATTCACCAGATTCCAGTTCTCGGTGATTACAGCTGGCTTACAGAGAGAAAATTCCAGAGATAGAGAATGATCATCTGTGATCTCTGGATAAACCCAGCACAGCCGCACCAAGGGACTGAACATAATAAAGAAGGGACTTAATGCTAACCTGAAGCCTGGGGGGGGGGTGGTGGTGAAATAATCTTTTTTGTAATGGAATAGCATACAGTTCAAGATGTTTCCCTACCTTGTGTGAAGATTGGTAAGTTCTCCCCAATAAACACACATTGAATGACAATAATAATATACTGCTCACAAAAATTAGGTTTGAGAGATAGATAGAGATACAAATTTGGTGCATATAGAGGATTTTGAGAAAAGTTTAAGATGAGGTTTGATTCTGAGAGCAGTTTAGGATTAGGTTTGATTCTGAGAGCGGTTCAGGCTTAGGTTTGATTCTGAGATAGGTTTAGGCTTAGGTTTGATTTTGAGAGAGGTTCAGGCATAGGTTTGATTCTTTGAGAGTTCCAGAGTGAGGTTTAATTGTGAGAGACGTGCAGGCTCAGATAGGGAGATTTGGGGCACTATTGTTCGGATCCTCCCCCTGTTTTTGGGAGAGGGGAGGAGCCGGACTCAGGCAGAGGGAGAATAGTGTGTGTGAGAGCTCACTCATCCAAAAACGGCCTTTCAATGGGAGAGGTTTGGGGGAGCCTAAGAAAATGTCGGTCCCACCGCAGTAAATTACTAAACTAGCTGAGCGTTTTCGAGAGGAGAAAAGGCACAGAAAACAGACGTTTTCTTTACTTCTGGGATTAAATCCTGCACTTCTGACATTGGTGGAAAATCTGCGGTTCTACAGCTCGAACTCATCCCTACATTACTACAGCTTTCGGTAAGTAGCGTTAACCCTCTCCAACTGGGATTGTTTTTAATGTAGCATTCCCTGCTAGAACAGCAACACATGGCTGCTTTCTACTTTCCCCTCCACAGTTTGGTCCCGAAGTATTTGGACTGTATCGAGTCATTAGTTTTATCCTTAAAGACCGGTTTTATGACCCAGAGCGAAGTTTTAAAGGTAGCATAAGCACAGTGTGTATTGTACTGCGGTAGACGTGATGATGCGGGTGCTAAGCTAACTAAGTTTACTTTAACTGTGTTTCGTTTCGACGCTCTGCTTGTAAAACACTCCAACTAAAATTGCAACACTGATAAGAAACAGGGTAATGTATTTAGTTTAGTTCAAAAACACGACAGCGACCAACAGCTTTTTTTTTGTAAATAAAAAAATGAAGCAGTTAAGTGTTTGAAAGATGCGTAAGTGATGCACCAATGCTACTCAGCCATAGCGTTACTGTTACACGGTGGGAAATACTAACTTAAACGTTGATTTTATTTTATTTTTTACAATTCGTGACCGTTTATTCGGAAATGAATGGAATTGAATTGTGTTTTGCCTTTCTAGCGGGTGTTGTAGAGTTTGGCGGTGATCACAACATGACAAAAACAAACAAGAAGACCTAGTGATGTATCTGAGATTTAGTTTTTAGTTGCCACCGAAAAGTGGTGCAACACGAAGATGTAAAATTATATATCCAACAATTTATAATTTAAAAAATATTTTCATACTGCAGACATTTTTTTTGGAGTGAGCAATTGATCTTTATTACTGTTCTGTTGATACTGACCTGTTTATTTTGACACCAGTATCGTGTAATCTTGCCTTCAAAGCACCAGACCTGATATCAAGTGTGTGTGTGTGTGTGTGTGTGTGTGTGTGTGTGTGTGTGTGTGTGTGTGTGTGAGTGAGTTATTATCACAGTATTGACACTACCCATGTT
>JAUZST010024213.1:0-31304 GCA_034779995.1 Parotocinclus haroldoi
ATTATATTTTTAATTAATTAGCTGAATGCGTTTGTTTTCTACATACAGCCGACATATATTGTATATTGAGAACCTGTAATTATAATTTCAAGAGGTTTTAATCCAATACTCTTTACGGATGTGGATATGTTTGGGTGTGGTGTTATTATTACTATTATTATTATTATTATTATTATTATATTTAGGGTGCACTGTTTTTGTGTTTCTGTGCGTAACCACTCTGCTGAGAACCCCCTTTTTGCGTCTAATGCTGAATGCTGTGAGTCAGCTTGTTGCGATAGTGCCAAACACCACCCCCCGTCCGTCCCCCCTGTCTCTTCTTCTTTTTGCTGTACCTCCCTATCTCCCTCCCACCCTACATGTCTGTTCCTCCGTGGGTTTGTTTGTCATGCATGTTGGCCTGTGTTCAGTTTGTTACATGTTTGGTAGTTTTGGGAGTTAGGGGTGCTACCAAGAATCCATTCTGGTGCTCCATGTTTCCTTTTTTCCCCCTAAATCACTTGCATCCAGTAATCCAAAGCCTTCTGTTTGATTCATTCCATTGTACCGCTTCATACGATGTGTTCCCTCATTCCGGGCATAAACACCTTTTTCTTCTCACTGTGTGTGTTTTTTCCATGCACTACTGGTGCCGTAAGACATTCTTGTCCTTGTTACATTGATGAATAGCTGTCACTTTTTTATGTAGCATTCAGGCTAGCAATGTCAGATGTAACCATTTCAGCCTTTTCAACATTGTCGGGACTTTTTTTTTTTTTTTTCATTGTTATTTATAGCTGTCCATAAAACACCATCCCTGAAAAATAATATTAATGTCAGTGTCATTCCTTCCCCCACTACTTTCTTACAGATTTCTCTTCAAGCCTTTATTATGGAGTTAATTTTGTGCCAAAGGTGTCACACAAAATAATCCTATATAATACTGTCAGTGGTGGACAGTAACAAAGTAAATATAATTTATAAAATAAAATATATTTATAATAATAATAAATTAAAAAAAAATATATATATATATATATATATAGAGAGAGAGAGAGAGAGAGAATGGACAGTGTATATATGATCATATACAGTGTATATATGTAATGTGTGTGTATGACTAATCTTTTAGCTTTCATTTTCTTTCTATCATTGCTCCAAGGGTCTGTTTCTTTTATAATCTCTGTTTTGTCACATTATAAAGTGAGGGTTTAACATCTAAATCTTTTTTTATTCAATTACGTTTTAATTCACATGTATTAATATACAAAGGCAATGGAACCTTTGTGTGCTTAACATAAACGAAAAATGTTTTATCTAAGAATATCAGGGCCATTGCTTTACACCCAGTCAAATGAGCAATAGCATATATTAAATAGTTATATTATTTTTCTTGTGGTTTGTATTATTTGTTTGTGAAACGTCTGGCACAAAATTAGATCCTTAATTTATCATTAGGAGTCTGAAGTTAGTACAGCAATCATGGCACTTTTTACCCAACAAGCTAGCTAAATGTATTGCATTGTATCCTCTCTTCCTTTCTTTCTTCCTTTTTTTTCCAATCTGTAGCCAAATGTTGTTTACTGTACATTTCATTCACTGAGGAAAACCCCCAGAATCTTCTTGGGAAGAGCTGTCTGAAAGATAGCACAGATAGATGATGCGTCCCTAAAAGCAGGGTCTCTTTCTAAACGCAGCTCATCCCAGAAGACATCACTGTGACAGCTTACCCAAAGAAAACCTGCCCCTTCTGCTACTCTGCTTCAGCATCACTAATTGGGTGTGTGTATAGTCCATGAATAGATTCCCATAAACCCCACGGACTTGTTGGCTCCTAATTATGTCTATAGTTCTGCACTAAAAAGACTTTTAAGGGAGTTGTAATTGGACTAAAACGTCCTTATGTAATACAAGATGTAGCCATTTCCTGGAGTACTTGCTTTACAATTAAACTAGATGTATCGCAGCAGCTTGCAGCTCTCTCAGTGGGATGGCAGGGCTGGCAATGCCAGAGCTGAAAAGGAATAAAGGTTTGGACTTGTTTTGAAAAAGACAATCTAAAATACACTTTTGCACCTGTTGAATGAGTCCCTGTTCCTCAGATAGGCGAAGCCTTGCCCATACCTCAGAGATCATGCAGGTAGGAAGAGCCATCAGAGTGTCTCTTACACCACTGTATTACTCGGTAATTGAAAGTAGTCAAGATTTTAAATATAAAAGTCTCAGGTACAGGTTTCCCATGTTGAGCTGCAATCAGATAACTGGTTCTGGCTGTGCCTTCTAAAATGGGTTCTGATTATTTTAGTATCTTGTGTTGCTCATGTTAACTGTGATTGGATAACAGGTGACCCCCCTCCCCCAACATGAACCATTTACATGACATTCGAGCTGAGAATGATGCCGAAGTGTAAATTGGGCAGTAAGATACAAGCACAAAAGGTTAAATACATGCAGAATGAATTAAAAATTGCCAAGCGAGTTTACAGTAGCCTATGGTACTTTAGAGGTTGAGCCAAAGTGTAAACTGGTATACAGTCTTACTGAGGCCAAACAGCATATAAAACTACCATGGAAAACAGTGCGTTACATTACCTCCGCTATATAAGCCCTTTACAGTTTTACTGAGTAAGCAATAAAAAATATAATTATAAGCTAAGGTTGAGAAATTAAACTGACAATCCACAGGAATTGCTGTAAGCTTCCAAGAAGCACAAGTCCAAACTCCCAATAGGACTGAAAGTGAATGAGCTTGATTTTGTGGTATGTATGCATTGGCCAATATGAAATCTGAGATTTAAAAAAAAACTGTGTGAAAGGGTTATTAAACTAGCTTGTATACTGAAAAAAAGAGATCTGTCTTTATTCACATTTTGTTTAAAGTTTTGTCACAGTTTAACAGTATCAAAGTAATACATGCAAATATTGCTACAAAGTTCTGCCAAATAAAATAAAATCAGTGTTGATGTTAGTTTAGTTTTGCTACATATATGGCCCTGATCCTGTAGTAGACAAACTGAATGTGCAATGCTTTCTGGGAAATGCAGCCGTTCTACTTTTGCTCAGTCTGCCACAGAAATTAGACCATGTGTTCTCATTTCGAGGAATGTTGAAAAATAGATCCCGGAGGTGCACTCTGTAAATCACTGACACATCCTTATATATAACCTCGCTGCACATTTTTTTTCGTGTTCATGAAATCAGCATGTTCACCATTGCCAGTAGCCTTGTCGTAACACATGAATCCTTAGTGAATGAATCATTAGTCACCTGGGAGTGAAACTTACTTAATAGCATGTAATACCTCTTTGAACATGACTAAAGGCAGCGATTCATTTTGCCATGGACTGGACAAGCCTGTTCCAGTTAGTCCCACTGCTTCTCAAGAGGATTCACATATGGGGATTTTGTGGGCAAGTTTAGATGTGGGATTGCTCCAATCAATCATTTTTCCAGCCATGTGAACGCAAGACTGAAAAACTGAAATGCAGGGATAGTAATATTGTATCCATTAGTGAAATAATGACCTCAACCTAAAGACTAATTTCCTCATAATTAAAAGACCCCAAGAAAAGAACCTACTCAAGCTTGACCCAGACCTTGCACGCAGTCCTCATTAAAGTTTTCCCAAGGTCACTGATGAACACGATGCCTAGCATTATTCTCACACAGAAATGAGATTCATCTGACCAAATAACATGATTCCAGTCATAAACAGTCCAATCTTTGTGACTTTGCACCCACTTTAACTGAGCAACTTTGTGAGCAGGAGTGACCAAAAGCCTCTTGCACACCACTCTGCTCCATATGTCCATTGTATGCAGTTCCTTGCGCAGTATTCTTTTTGAAATTGGTTGTGAAGGACCTGCTTTGACTTTTAGGATCATCTTTTGCCTGGGAGATAAGAGATTTTTATTCACAATCCATGGAATAATCCCTGTCCATGAGTTTCATCTATTGGGCATGGTTCTGAGCCCAATGTCCTGTAGACTGGGATTATTGTCATTGCTGGTAGACCCGTGTGAACGTAGGCGTTTATGCACCTGAAAATTCAGATACTTCCTTTACACTCAATTACTGGACAAGTTTGGACAGTTCTGCCCAGCCAGTAAAAAAGTCCTGCACCAAAATCCTGTACTCTGCAGAACATCCCTAATAGTTAGCTAGTCTGCGTCATGGAGCTTCTTTGTAAGATATCCCGTTTCAGCAGCTGTTGAAAGTTTCACCGCTGTCTCCTGATAGCACATATGGTATAGGGCTGAGGCTGCAGGGTCATGCCGAGTTTAGGGGTAACACTTGGAATGTAGTTTTGAGGGAACTGCAAGCGGAACCTCTGGAGCAATGTGGTGAAGAAAAGGAACATCTCCATTCTGGCCAGCTGCTCACCAAGACAATGGCGCCTGCCTAGGAAGCATTTTAGATACAAATTAAGCTGTTTAGAAATATCATTCCAGACAAACTTTTAACTGAACTTCCTGAAAAAAATCCTACCCAGAGAAAAAGGAAGAAAGGCATCCCGTCTGACAAAGTTTCCATTGCAGTCCAGAAACCTCTCGGGGCAGAAAATAGCAGGGTTGTTCCAATACTTCTCATCAAAATGGACAGAGTACAGGTTGGTAATGACCATGGTGCCCTTAGGAATAGTGTATCCTTGCACCACAGCGTCTTGTGAAGTGGCTCGGAAAATACCCAGAGGAACAATGTTGCAAAAGCGCAGCGTTTCGTGCAGCACTGCTTCCACATAAGGCATCCTCTGCTTGTCCTCCAGAGTTGGTAGCCTGCCATTCAAGATAGTGTCGATCTCCTTGTGAACCTTATCTAGACAGAAGAGGATAACAGACGTGACTGATTGCCATTTATAAGGACAATGTCAATGCCAATGTGAGGCAAACAGTTCACCTACCTTGTATGCTAGGATAGAGGGCCAGGTAGAGCATGGCCCACCTCAGGGTATTTGTGGTGGTTTCTGTTCCTGCAATAATAAGTTCCCCCACTGAAAAGATCAAGTTCTCCTTGGAGAATGATACACTCTTGTCCCTAGTGCTTTGATCCATCTCATCCAAATAGGCATCAATGTAATGCCTCGGAGATTGGAGCACTCTTCCCTGTGAAAAGCGATCAATGATCTGGAGCAAAAAGTCATACACATGCTTGGCATTGCGGAAGAGCTTCTGGTGTTTGCCCAAAGGCAGGTACTCCAGCCAAGGGAAAGCGTTATACAGAAAGGCCCAAGCACTGGCAGCGAGCTCCACATTCTCGCTAAAAATCTCTATCATGTGCTGGAAGTCCTGGTCATCGTAGGTGAAGCGCTGTCCAAATATTACAAGGTTGGTGACATTGGACACAGCATTGGTAACCAGGTGTTTGGGATTAAATGGTTTTCCCTTTTGCATGTCAATAGCATCTACAAAGAACATGCACTCTTCAGATATCCTCTGAAACATCAACTGTCCACTGCCAAAGTACCTGAAGCTGTTAACTGCCAGTTTACGGTGCTCAATCCACCCGCGGCCATACTTGCAGTTGAGAAGTCCTGGAAAAGTGCAATAATTCAGCATTCAGAGATGAAATTACTTTTATAAAGCAAATCAGTGTTTTAGTCAATGCCAGACTATCTTTGGAGCTGTGAGGCGTTTTTGGACGAGGTGAGTGTATGTGACCAAATTGCAGCCTTGCTCCGTTCCCATTATAAGGGCAAATATTCAGTATGTTGAAACTTTCAGGGCAAAGCCGGAGAGTAAACTCACATTCCCAGCAATCATATACACAGAATTATAGACGTGGCGTGTACGTGCAAAAGACTTTAAATGTAGCAAAATATACAATCCCAAATACATTGTACAATAATTATAATTGTACAACGGAGAAAACAGTGTCTTACATTTACAGTATGAAACCAAGATATTTCAAGTAATGTCTTGTAAACTTCATTTGATTTGTTAAAATATATCCATTGATGCAGGCCTGGAACACGTTCCAAAAAAATGTTGGGACAGTGGAAATTTAGGGCTGTTTAAATAAAAACAAAACAAAAAAATCCAACTGGTGATGTGAACATATGATTGTCATCATGGTTTGGTACAAAAGAGTTTAGGTTTCCACAAAAGAGTCTTTGAGGAGCAAATGATTGCCAGTTCTCAACGAAGGCATGAGAAATTACTGAGATGTTTAAAGACATGGAGGAGATTTGTGCATTTCTTCCTCTACGTTGCATAAAACCATTAAACAATTCAAGGAATCTAAAGGAATGTCAGTACATAAAGGGTAATGTCAGAAGTTTTAGGTGAACTCTTGGACGGCACTGCATCAAAAACTGTCATTCATCAGTATAACTTGAATGACATGACTCATAGAACAGCTTGGGTAAGGGGTTACTTCTTTCAAAACGTTTTCAAGCAGTAAAATATGAATTTATTCACAAAAACACTTGAAAACATCTTAAAAAGCCTTTATGTTAACCATGTCCAGAAGCTCCATGACTTCTCTGAGGCATTTGGGATGGGATTTTGGAAGAAATGCACACCCTGTGCTTGAGATTAAAGACAGAAAGGACCATTCAGAGTCTGTCATGGTATGGAGCTACCATTTACCCCAGGTCCTTCTGTGTGGAGTCTGAATGTCCTCCCAGTATCCCAGCAACCCCGTGTGGATTAAGCAGAAGATAATGGATGGATGCCTTTTCCAGGGATGTCCATGCCTTTTTAACAAGGCAATGCAAAACCAGTTGCTGCACACATTATCGTGGCCGAAAAATAGAAAGGTACAGATGCCGGACCGGCCTGCTGTGGTCTGACCTGTCCGCAGTAGTGAATGTGTGGTGAATTTTGGAAACAAAGAATGTGATAAAGACAAACCCTGTACTGTTGCATACCTTAGGAATGGGAAAAAGAAATACTTGCTATGCTTTGTGTGTTAAAAAGCGGCAGCATAGTTACCAAGTGGTAAGTAAATACTTTACTGTCCCAACTGTTGTTGAATGTGTGGCAGCCTTGAATTGCAGGAATGGATGTTTATTAACAACTAAATGAAGTTTATTGGAAAATAAATATTGGGGTCATACTATCTGCAATAAAATAAAATTCAAAGAAACATTGCAGGGGGTGTGTGTTTGGTTAGGATTTGTGCATTTTCAGTACTGCCCCAGCTTTTTTTCTGTTATGCGGCTGTAACAAGAAATGTCTGTTATGCAGAACATCTTGTTTAAACAAAGCATTGATTTTGGCTTTCACATGCATGGCCTCAATTGTTACTTCGATAACCTGGTTACATCATCCTTTTGGCCTGCTTTTCCTTTCTAGCTCAGTCTCCTGTCCATTTATTTGATATGAATTAATATAGCTGAAGCTGCAACTTGTGTACACAGCAACTGAACACAAAAAGGTGTTTCTTTTTGTCATGTACAGGAATTTCAAATACTATTGCCTTACCTCCCATTTTGGTCATTTTCTGGAATAAAGGCAGAGATGGTCGGTCTGCAAACACCTCACTCTGGTGATACAGACATTCCTTAATGGTGTCATATCCATTCAAAATGACAGTCGAGATTCCCCCCAGGTCGAGGCTAAAGATCTGGAGATGAATGGGGTAAAAACCATCAATTAATCCTGACACACTCAAGACTTTTAGTCACCTAGCTTAGTTATTTAGTCGTGCCCCCCCCCAATATACAGGCATAGACTTATCAGAAGAACTGCATTCCAGAGTGACAGCTACTGTGCTGACTCAGCATAGAAGATAAAAAGCAATAGCAGACGCTTCTGTTCTCCACTAACCTCGTGTCAATTCTTGCAAAGGAGTTACACTTACTTACTTACCTATCTACAGCATGCATTTCTAAGTTAATAGCCCTGTACCAGCTATTATCACAGTATTCAGAATGACACAGATTCAAATACACAGCTATTACATATTTAAAAATGTGCAAAAATAACACTAGTTTTATAAGACAACGTCACAGAGGACAGTGAACTCATTGTCATGTTCATGTTCGATAACTTGAGACAATCTGATCTTTATGACAGTTTCCTAGTAGTAGTAACCATCAGATTCAAATATTGTTGTCAGAAAGGGATGGCTATATTGAAACTACACTTGGGCAATTCTCTGTAAAACCTAGTGATGCATTTGATCCAGTAGATCACCAATTTCTGAAATTCTCAGACCAGTCTGTCTAACGCCAACAACCATGCCACATTAAAAGTCACTTAAATCAGCTTGAACTTCCTATTCTTATGCTTGGTTTGAACTTCAGCAAATCCTCTCGAACACGTCTACATGCCCAAATGCATCGAGCTGCTGCCATGCCAACAGTTGAGAAGCTATAGCTAATAAAGTGGCCAGTAAGTTGATGGAAAATTTATTAATCAAACTTTTAGTCTTTAGTTTAAAAACGTATTTAGCCAATTTATTGATTTTCTCATAATTGTAGAACTTAGGAAGACATATATATATATAGATGCGTTGCAGATGACAGAGTAAAGGCTTGCATGTTGATAAATCGGTATAGTCTGATTTACCTGGCCGTAGATTTCACTCTGTTTCTTCATGTAAACGTGCGGCTCGACGGCAAGAGACAGGATGTTTCCAATCACAGGCAGAGGATTTGGACCTGGGGGGAAGCCGCGCGGTCTGCGCTGCCTTAGCAGCTGCCGGATAACCAGCAAAGTCAAGAAGCTACAAATCAAAGTGCAAGCAGAAAACGCCGTCATTCCATAATACCGCGTCAGGAGCGACAACAGCTTGGTCGTCGATACCATTTCTCAACCCGGTTGCCGTTCATAAAACTTATAGCTGGTTTGAGAGTTGCTGTGC
This sequence comes from Parotocinclus haroldoi, assembly GCA_034779995.1. Lineage (NCBI taxonomy): Eukaryota > Metazoa > Chordata > Actinopteri > Siluriformes > Loricariidae > Parotocinclus > Parotocinclus haroldoi. The sequence continues at coordinate 8,788 of JAUZST010024213.1, forward strand.
AGAGCCGTGCACATGGAGCAGAACCTCCGCCTACGAGAGACGAACAATACCCCGAGCCCCTATTGATCAGATCGGGTTTCGATCAGCCACAGGTCCGTTTACTCAGACTCGTGGAGGAAACGAGAGATATGATTAAAGAAAATGTCAATAGGTTATGGTCCTCCTGTGTACCTGCTTATTTGAGAAGTGAATTGGTGACTGTAGTTGGCTTTTTCTTCTACAGCCATCTTTGACCCCATGATCTGCACCCTAAGCTGAAGTACAACGTCCAACTTCACTCTTCACTGAAAACTCTCCGTTAAACTTCTGAGAATGCATTCAGTTTATGCCAATGGTGCTCTGGCTATGATCGGTGATAGCCTTCATTCATACTAAGAAGCCTATTCACATATATATTTTACATGTGAATTTTAATCCTTTTCCTAACACTTACATTTGAACTGACCAATGTTTTACTTCATCAGATGTTTGAAGTTGTTTTACCATTTGAAACCAGTTCTGTTTTAAATATTTAATCAAACAATGCTTCACTTGTAGCTCACTGCAAATCCTCTTTGAAATAGTGAGCATATACTGTACTGTGCAGAAGTCTTCGGCCAACATTCGATTCGTTGTTTTAGCAAGGGTAACTTGACCATGATGTATAACATAACATATGTTACAATGTCAATGATTGGACCCAAAAATCTCGAACTGGATTCTTTACCAAATACTTTTTTTCAATGATCTGCATTCCAATCTTTAGTATATCTTAGCATATACCCTTTCAGAAAAAAGTGGTTTCTTGGCTGCTACTCTTCCAAAAAGACAGTTCCTGATCAAGCTTCTTCAGACCGTATAAAAGTCAACTTGGCATCCAAATAAAGCGGCGCGATATTTTTCAATAGTATGAGGTTAAACTAAATAGCTGTTGCCACTGTCACATATAGTAGCTGTTTTCCCCTCTGAATTTCTTGCTTAGTCTCTTTAATACTGCATACAAATTCCCTTTTTTTTCTAGTTGTATTTTAATTAATAAATAATAGAGAAATAATAATATATGGTTATTATACCATTGCTAAATCAATTATATATATGTAATCTAATGGTGACCCAAGACATAGTACCATACAAATTTTTACCGTGTTACTTACAACTGATCATAAAATACCTGGTAAGGATAGGTGAACATCTTCTTTAGACTATTAACCATTATTAAAACTTTTGAGGTACAAGCCATTACCTTTCAGCTCACATGCCAGGCTAACTTGCCTATACCTGGCATCTAAAGTTGTGGAAAGGCACAAGTTAGGCAGAAAACATTTTAGAGCATTTAACTATTCCTATACTTTAAGTACATTTTAGAGCATTAGTAAAACTGGGAAAGTCGTTTGCACCAGTGCCTTGCCTAAATTGAGACAGGAGGATTTTGATCAGGGAAGCTACCAAGAGGCCAATGACAAGACTGGATGATAGCTTTATACAAAAGCTAACCTGTTTGGCAGATTGACTTTTTTTTTCTGTGAAATGATATTTTGTGATATTTCACATTTACAGTCGGTCATTTAACAGACCCCTTTATTCAAAGTGAATCACAATCAAAGCGATTGTTGGTTAAGGGCTGTGCTCAAGAACTCAACTGTGGGAGCTTGGCAAAAGTGGGGTTTAAAACCTGGACCTTTTGGTCCACGGTCCAGTACTTTTACCTGTTAACATTCACAGCTACCAGGCTTTATTGCCAGAACAAAACCAACACAGAACCTTTAGGATTGAAAACTAAGCAAAAACAAGAAAACAGCACATAACGCAAAATACACTCACTGACAAAAAAAAGTCAACTAAGTCACTGGAAACAAATGAACCTTTATATGTGAGAATATAATGGTCATATATAAAATGTATTACAATATTACAGCAAAAATGTTTGTTTATTGGGGAACTGTAAAACTGTACAGTTGAAAGGGGGCTCTAGTACCCTGTTGGGTCAACTTTAACCTGGATAAAAGATAAGATACAGCTGGGCCTGTAGATCCTGCACACTCATAGGTTGCCAAAGCTGACATCCCAGTTGTTCCCATATATGATCGATTGGCGATTCCAGGCAGGCCAAGTGTTGAACGTAGAAGGTGTAAAGGGTAATCATTGTCCTGCTTAAAAAAAGCAGTTGGAGGATGTCTTGCACATTTCACTGAGCTGAGAGTGCCCCTTTTATAACTACTAGGGGTGACCAACTGCCATATGCAATGTCTTCCCAGATCATCACACCAGCAGTTGGGGCAGTTTGTCTTTCCACAGTGAAGCCAGGATTGTAGCACTCACCTAAGTACTCAAATCCAACCGTCACTGGATCCCGAACAGAACCTGGATTAATTGCTAAAGACAATATGGGTCCAGTCCATAGCAGTCCAGGTTTATTATTCACGACAGTGTCTGGCTGTCAATGGCAGGACAAGTAATGCGTGCCATGACAACTTTCCTTCTTCTAAGTGGCTGGAAATAGTGAGGGGACAAGGGTGTGTGGTGAAGGTGCCACCTATGCCTGGATGGTAGATAACTAAACTGTGGGAGCTGGTTTTCTGGTTGGCAGGCAATTCATTTTACTGGTGGTCTTTCTGGGATGTTCAGACATTGTTCGCCATGTGTGCATGCCTTCACAGAATCACCTCCTAACAGCTAGGCCTGAAAAGCCAATATGTCAGGCACATTGTTGAAACAACCACCCTGCTTCTCTCAGTCTAATGATGATTCCCCTATCTAAGTCTGTAGACTGGACAAAATGTCTTTGAGTATATCCTAAAGCCATGTCTAGGTACACTACATAAAGTTACTTATGCCATCTCTTGTGTCAAGACCCAGAGTCTAATCAGACCACAGCAGTATTTATTTACATATTGCCCTGAGAAATAGCTATTTGCCGAGTAATTTAACATTTCTGTTTGGGTGCATTTTTACATTGAATATGTATTGCAAAATATTGTACCTACTGTGAGGCTTGGTGGTGACAGTATTATGGTACTTTCATGAAGATGGATAGCTTCAATGGAGATTTGGCAATTTGTCAGAATTGAAAGCCCAATGGATACCTCCAAATATTCCCAATTCTTGATGAAAACATGTGCCCTTCTATAAGTTTAATAAGTTCAAAATTCCAAGCCAAAGACCTTGGACAAAATAACTATGTGGATGTGATGGGAAAGAGTGATCATTGCCACTAATCTGAAGAATGATGCCAGATAGAATGGTTAAATAGCTCACAAAAATTATGGGGCACTTCAAAATGAAATCTCCCATGATGAAATATCGCCAAAACGTTGTGAGTAGTGTATAAACGACAGGGCTTTTCTGTTCGCATGTTACCACATCCTCCACATCCAATTATGGTAAGCTCTGTAAATACCCTTTAAATTCATAAGAACACACTTAGTATGCAGTCTACACCTGTTAAATACTAAATTAATATACTGCATGTCCATTCTGAATATATATAAGCGCATATTTTATATTACAGTTTTTCTCCATTGGTTTGGCTCATTTCTTGAAACTGAGATGACATTCTCAAAATAACATGGACAAATCCCCAAACTAACTTGCGGTTCCTCACAACAGAATGGCATTTCTCATTGCTTTCATCACATTTCAAATGCTTTGTACATGTCGCAAGCACTTGCAAATGTACACTTAACACAAGCAACCTACATTTAATCCATTTTCCAAAAGAATGCATCTTGTTGATCTATCCCAATTGGTTGGTTCTCAGTGTAATGGTCATCATCTGCAGAATAGTCTGCTTAATTGTCAAAGTTAGTTAAGAAATTGTAATACAATACAGTACACATATTTTGGAACATTTCATAAATTCATGAGAATCAGGTGAGTAGGTTTTGACGAGGAGTGTCCCACATTACAGGTAACCAAACCATCAGTTTGTTGAGTTACCTGACAGGTGTTGTCTATGATTTTGAATGCTGGCATTACTGTATATATACAGCTTGGCCTGGTGCTAGTACTTTTTCCAATGCCAACATGCTCAGAACCTGAGCTCCCTCCTAAATGCGATGGATGCTGCCGGTGATGATATAACAGGCGATCAGTGTAGAGGATGGCTCAGGCATTCACGACGCTTCTTCCCACGGTGCATTGCTAAAGAACACATCAGATGCGATGTTGATAAGAATTTATGGCCAAACAGACTGCAGCGGATGGATGGCCAGGAAGATGAGGAGGGTGACCAGGAGAGGGAGGGGAGTGACACAGAGTAGTCAGAATGTTACTGTATTGCATTTGTGATGCTTGACTGTTTATTGTTTTCATACTGTAATGTATTTTGTTTTGTTTTTGCATGTTTTTGTATTTTGTATACATAGTATATTTGATACATTTTCCTTTGTTTTTTTTTTTTTCTTTCCTACCTACAGTAATTTGTAAAGATGTACTTGTGAGTAAAAATAGTTACAGTGTCCTCAGCAGAATGAGTGCAGTGTGTGTGGAGTGAAAATTGCATTCCTTTAGTTAGACCTCTGCCATAAAGACAAAACAGCTAAGCATTTTGACTTGCAGTACTTACACAATGCCAAAGGGACAATGCATTTTGGGGTACTGATGATTTGTGTGAGAAAGGAAATTAGTTTTGACACTTGGGAAAACTGTTTTTGGAGCGATATGAGCATGTGATGAGGATCCATGTAGTTGTGCTGCACCGTCCAGTTTATTTTGACAGGAGGACGAAATGAATGAAAATGTGCCAAAGCAAGTGAGTAGGATCTATGCCATTTTAATGGTACTGACTTTTTACTGATTTATAAGGGAGAGGGACTTCATTTTGAAGCAAGAATGAACGTTTTGGGAGACATTTTGCTCACATTTTATCTGAAGTGTTGCGAAGAACTGTAAGTCTGTTTGGCCAATTTACCTTATAGTTATGGGAATGTCATCTTAGTTTCGAGAAATGAGCCAAACCAATGGAGAAAAACTGTAAATATAAATAAAATCTACACTAAACAATCATACCACACTTCGCTGATAATACTTGGTAAACCCTCTTTGTAATTCAGAGAACACAGTCATTTCCAGAACTACTTGACAGCATCCTGGCATGAAGTCAACCAGTTTCCATAACAGCTGGGGGTGAATGTTTCCTCCACGTTTCTAACAAAAAACTTTAAATATATCCAGACTGCACCATCAGCAATCTGCTATTTTCTTCTCTGTAGCTTCCCATACATACTCTATAGGATTTAGGTCAGGGAAGGGTATTCTTATAATTTATTTGACCTTTTGTCGAATAATTCTTTCAAAAAACAGTTGGTTTGCTTTGGATGCTTTGGATTAGTGTCCTTCACCGATTGATGTAAGTTTGCACCCAACATTTTTCAGTCAGTTCATAATTCAGTTCACTTTTCCATTAAACAACACAAGCTCACCAATGGGGGCAGCACGGTGGCTCGGTGGGTAGCTCTGCTGCATCACAGCAAGAAGGTCCCGGGTTTAATCCCTGGTTCCTTTCTGTGTGGAGTCTGCTTTTCCTCCCTGTGTCTGTGAGGGTTTATTCCTGGTACTCTGGTTTCCTCCCACAGTCCAAAGGCTAGGTTAATTGGTGTCTCTAAAGTGGCCCTCAGTGCGTGACTGTGTGTGTGCCCTATGATGGATTGGCACCCTGTCTAGGGTTGTTCCTGCCCTTGCGCCCAGAGTTGCCAGGTGGGCACCGACCCGTGACCACGTGTTGATTAAGCGGAAGCTAATGGATGGATGGATGAATGTATGGCTCACCAATGGGACCGCGAAAAAAAATAGCTCAAGAGTGACATATATACTGTACCTCCATGCTACACAGGATCCTTACAGAATTCTTGTCCTGGACTTCTCACACACTCTTTACCTTCAGGTCCAAGCAAGTACAGTCTTGGTTTTCTTATTCTTAATGCTGATGAAACACTTAGTTTTCACATTACTCTACTTCCGTATCCACGCTCCTTGATCATGTTCTGAATATTTTGTGCCAGGGGCATTTCTACTACTTGTGTGCACAGAATTTATACAGAACCAGATGTACCCCTCTGCTTGCCAATCAGTCATAGAGGCTCAATTGTGCATGAAAAATAAGTAAATAGACTGAATGATTTCACACTAAATTGGGTGCTACTCTGCCAAGGATGAGAAATAAATAACATATGAACAATAAATAACATGCTAATAGTTATTTTTTTATTTAATTAATGTGATTGCTTTAGTTGTGTAATATATACTTTTGGTAGTTTATACATTTATACAGTGGATAGGCAAAACATATAGCTATGAGCTACAATATCCTTCTCTGCAGTTCGACTGACTTTCTTTTAGTTCTACTTAGCAATTCAGGATATAATAGATTTTTAACCACCGTGATTTTAGAGGGGCACAGCAACATTTTACTGGGGCATGTGCCCTAGCAAATTGGGTCTGATGACGCCTCTGGTTTGTGCATTAAGTTGTGTCTGTTAATTCTCATTAATGTCTGAAGCAATCCATGCTGCTTGATCTTGCCTGTTTTTCTTAATTGTACTCTCAATTATCCTGTCAAGTCTCCTAGTCATCTATCTGGGTCTGCCTGTATGCTGTCCGCTTTCATTCACAAGTCCTTCGTCTTTGAATATGTCGTACAATTCATCCATTAAAATTAGTTTTTGCTGACCTAGCAAACAGTGGCCTTCTTTGTGTAAACAGATGATCCAAAGTTTACTTTACTCTTCTTAGCCATTGTTGCAATTATGTCTAAGCAGCTGGTTCTAAGTGGGTGCATGTTGCCAGATACTATTAATTTCCTAAAAGTGACCCTAGCATATTAACCAAAGGTGTCTTCATCATGTTATCTGTGAAATCATTGTCTTGTGATATTTGTTTTATATCTTTAAAATTCATGCAACTTGGCTAGAAATTTTCTAATGCAGTTTAATTTATACATTTGTAAGTGTGATTTAAGTGTCCAAATTACGTTTTATATTTATTATGTGTGATGTAAGATGACACATTTATGCAGCCTGCGAGACTCTTGCAGCCCTGCTTAAAAAGCCTAAAAAAACATTTATTCATACACTACAAGAAATACTAAAGTATATATTTAATTATAACATAATGCAATCTCATAAAAAGCCTTAAAACCACTCAAGTCTGCAGGAAATGGTGCTGGTGGTGTTGGACTTCAGAAAGAATGGATCATGATTTGTTTTGTCTAGACATGCTAAGAAGGACCTTGCAGAAGGTCAGTGCTACTATGGACATATAGGGGCCCCTGCAATTTAGACCTTTAGCCTTGTCTACTTTTGGGAGGTTCTCCTTTTAACGTCCCACCTGCTTATACAGAAATAAAAGCAAAACAGGTTTCTTTTGTTTCTTGTTATTTTAGAAACATTTTATACCTTTTACATTTTACATTTTTTAACATTTTTAAAACATTTTTCTTTGTCCCCTCAATTTCTGTGTGGGGTTTCTCTGGGTACACTGGTTTCCTCCTACATACCAGACTGGCCATGCAGATCTGTTGCAGGTCACTCTAAACTGGTGTAGCATGAATGTGCCTGACTAGTAAAAGCAGTCTTTATGCATGACATTCAAGGTTATTGAAACTAAGTTGCACATAAACGGTCAGAATTACAGGATTTACACAATGCCAAGTATATCAGCTCTACTGACTGGCAGACTGGTACCAGGAGACCAGACCAGAAATGAGATCATAATTGATCATCTGCTTGGTACAAATCCAAATGTCTTCCAGGGAGAGATTTTACCATGGGATTAAATCCATTTGTCTGCAGTACAATAACTAGCCTTTCATTTTTGGTTTACATTAGCAAAGCCTTTAGTTTCTAAACTCATGGTGAGTCAATGATCAAATACGTGGGAAAATACGAACTATGTGGCATTCAATTAGTACCTCTCCTATTTCCAGTACTGAAGTTAGAAGAACAACAATTACACTTTAAGAATAACAATTAGTTTCCTTTTGGTACTGGTTGTTACATTTGGCATGTTAATTTTGGGTGCGTTTCCTTTGGATTGTCAAATTTCCTCCCACTTTCCAAAATCATGCCAGCAGATGGCTTGGCACTTCTGATTGCAACTACGTATAGATGGGTGAGTGAGTGATGGCCTGATGTTTGGAGTGTAGTCCTGTCTGTACCAGTGTTTTCCAGTTCCTGTCCCATTATGGCCCTCAGCAGGAGAACGGATGAACAGATTAATTAATGACTGAGTTATATTGTTGAGTCTGGTGGTCTGGCAGCAATGTTTTTCGTCCGGAACTAAGACTTTTGCGCAGTACTGTGGGTTCTCATTTATAGAATTTCCAAATCTGAATGTCTTAATACTTATTAATCCCAAGAAAACTGCTGTGGTCAAACATAAAATGCAAAAGTTTTGTAGTTCTCCATTTGCAAGAGGCAAGCACATAATGGAAAACACTTCACCACGTCCCATTGGTTTTTAATGCAGCCTACATAAACGGAGAGCATGTGATCAGTTAAGCACACAGATGCAATTGAGAAGGCTCCAGCATGCGGTTGCTGATTGATGGCCAACTCTCAGTGATTAAATCTCATTTCCTTAATGTTTGAAGATGGACTGTGCATGCTCTTCTCTCTCCTTTTAATGCCGGACTCTCTATCAGCAAGGGTTATGAATTGTGTTTAGTTTCCCTCTTGAAGCGTACACGGAACTCACTTAATGCCTCTTCCACACAGTCCGCAGGTGGTCAAATAGCTCATGTCGGTGACTAATTCAGCCTTCCAAATTTAAGCACAGTTGACATTATTGGGTGAAACATCATTCTTTTTACTCCATCACATAACCAGCACCCATTCAACAATCTGACGTCCTAATATAATGCAGGCCTTTACTATTGAATAAATGCATAGTAGCGGTGAATTCAGCATATCATCTTTTGGCACACAAATGACTATCTGTCATTTGAAATAACTTACACAAGGCTGGATGCTCCATGCAGTTAGATTGGAAAGGTTACAGTATTGACTAAAAAAGTTTGACGCAGGAGACGGAAATTTCTAGCAGGCTGCCCTAGCTACAATTATCTATGGACATGTTACGTCTTAGTGCACTCATGGCTAGTCATTAAGACTAAAGGGGCCATTTGAGAAAAAGAGTGCAGTTCTGTGTTTGTAACCCAGCTGAGATGGGGTCCCCACTTTTGACATGTGTTACAGATTTACATCTTCAGTCACTGGTTGAGCTTGACATTTTATGGCACTAAAAGGCTTGTCCAATCTAATGGGGTTCCTATGTGACGCAAACGCAGCCCGTCTAAGGAGATGCTTTATGAGCTTTTAGAAAATAATGATGAGGAGAGCTGGACGACTATTGGGGCAAACTCTTGGTGCACATTTTATAACTGCGTATAGGTGGCATCATGCTTTATATATCAATGTATACCTCTGGCAAATACTCTTTCAGATGCCCCCTAAATTAGATGTCAGCAGAGTAATTTGACCCTGTTTATTACGTCAGATGCCGGCATTGGTAGTACACCCCCAGAGACTGGAATTTTTTTTCATAATAGCACTCTGTTCATATTGCAAGCCCTATCCGGGCTTGAACCCAGGACCTCTGACAGGTCTAGGTCCAGACGAGAGAGACCAGAATTAGGCTCTACCCTCTGAGCCAACAAGTCTGCATCTATGAATGCTTAAATGAATTGTCGTTAATTAGTTTTTTAGGTTTTTTTTTTTTTTTACCTTTTATGTCATTTTGATTGCTTTCATTTCACAGTAACTATGGATGTGATTTAATAGCTGCAATTTGCACGTTAATCTAATTTCAAAGCAAATACACTGTCAGTGGCCTAGACAAAATAATCAATTTCATTTCAAAAATGTGTTCATAGAGTCTATAAATGAGAACAAATGATTTATTATTCTTTGGCATTTCCCTATAATACCGAACATTGCTGATCACTAGTGAATTTTTGTGAATGGGGCAGTTTGTGACTGAAGAATGACGTCATTGGTGCGCCATTCTCTTTAGCACTGTCCAGAATGAGGCAGGCTCTGATTGGATAGCTTCTAAACCTGGACGCTCTGATAGGTTGATGGAAGATCATTAAACACCCACAATGTCAATAGTGGGACCCGCATGGTAGGTATATAGGCACCCACCTTGCAGCTGAATGCAACAGACTCTAAATCTCATCAAGCTGAATTTACCCTTCAGTTTGCAACAATTCTTTACTACGTTCTGCAAGCTACAACAGCATCAGGTAAGCTGTTAAGACTTCCTCCTTCCAATTAAAAATGACTTACAACTACTATTGCTCTACAGGTTGGATACTAAATTATTTATTCTCAATTAAATGGAAAGCTAGGGTGTGTTCTGTATTTTACTGAGCATGCAGCAGTGGAGAAAAGCAGGCTCAGTGGATTTTCAAGGAGACTTTGAATGCTCCTGAGTGCTGGATGGTGATGCAGATCAGCAGCTCATTACACTAATGCACAGGGTCCCACAGGAGCCCTTTAATCCAGCTAATATCTCTAAGACGTACAGCCCATTGCCAGAACAAGATCTGACAGCACTAGTGGAACAGATACTGAGAACATGCAGACTTTGGTTTAGTTCATTTTAGAAAGGCTTCTAATGCAGGAGAGATGAGCGTATTATGGTTACACTGACAAGAAAGGATAAAGAAATGGATGTCAGAGAGACATTTTGTTTTTAAATAAAGACAGAATAAGTAATAAAAACGACTGACCAATTAAAGCTGGAAGATGGATTCTTGAATTATGGATTCAAGGAAATTTCAGAAATCGGTTTAACTGGTAAATGTGGCACGGAAAGATCAAAATGTAATTTGTTTCCCCACAGAAAATCTTATCTTCTAATTCTTTGCTACAGAAAACCATGGTTATGTTGAAGATATCTGCTTTCCTCTTTGCCTACGCTTTGATTTTCTGTCAGATGTACTGCTCAAATGCAGCTCCATCCAGGTGAGACTTTTCATGATGCTGATTATGATGCTTAGTTGTGTCTGGGCATTATAATTAAATGACCATTCAAAAACATGGTTACAATATTGTAAAACCTTAATTGCTTACTCATGTGTAAGGACGAGTATTATTTTAAGGGAAGTGCATTTTATAATAATGCAATTGGGAAGCTTAACCGTAAGCGTGCAAATAATTTTATTAGAGCTTGCAGTATTGAGGGAGCATCAGTCTTCTGATTACATCAGATGAATCCGGGCCAGACCCACTCTGCTTACGACAGTATTGATCGTGCAATAAATCCAAACTTGGCAACTGGACAGATTTTAAGTGGCACACTCTTAGCAGATTGTTTTGATTATGATCAGACTTTCTTGCCACAAGCAGAGCTCTCTCTCCATATGACTGAAAGGAAGGTGCTTTTTCTTCATGATCCATCATTCAAGGGTTTATTTTCAGGCCTGCTTTGGAGCCCTCACAAGAGGAAGCGATTCTTGCTGACTATGAGTTGAGACGGATACTGAATGAACTTGTGAAGGATATGTTGACGATGGCAGAAGAACTAGATCAGGAAGAACCCGAGGAAAGCAGGTACATGTCATTATCTTGACTCTGGTTTAGCTAACACACTATAATAATGAGAAAGAATCATTTCAAGAACGACACACTTATTTTCTCTCTCTAAGAAGTGATTGGTGTAGAAAAGGCTTCAAAAGACCAAGTTCCTCTTAACTGTAAAGCGTGACAATGCTTTTATAAGGGGAGGTACGTGCAGAAACGACCTGTAATTTTTGTAGTGAAATGCTACAGATTTGTGCAGCGTGCTCTCTGCCAGTTTCCATGTTGCATGAAATTTGATTTAGTCATGAGGAACTTATGCTCCATTGCTTGTGGCATGAAGGACAGCATGATCTTTAAATTACAGAGAAATGAAATCATTTTGCATGATCTATCCATAACTATGATAATGACATGAATGCCCAATTAGCTGGAAATGTAGAAAATCAGTCCTGATGGTAATGGTGAGTAATAGCATGTCATTTGTTTCACTGAAAAAGGACGCATGATTAGTTTGATCTATGCAATGCATTTTACCACAAATTTGAAGAATGAAATGCACTTTGCATGATGCTTTGTTACTGTGAGTTGTGCATATTGTCTCTCCTTCAACAGTGTGGGTAGACCCATGACCAAGCGCTGCTCCAATCTGAGCACCTGCGTGCTGGGCAAGCTTTCGCAGGAGCTGCACAAGCTGCAGACGTATCCGCGCACCAACGTAGGAGCAGGAACCCCAGGCAAAAAGCGCAGCACAGAGACCATCAGCAGTCTCTCTGCTTACAGAGAGCCATCTCATCTCATCTAAACATCTTTCTGGCTTGATATCTGAATGCTGATGCATGAGGATTTTTTGCTTGCCTGGCTGATTTCAGAACCTCATTCCTTGTTTTTTTTAATCCTTATTGGCAGAGTGACACATAGACTGTACTTTCATATTTCTTTCTTTTCAAATCTGTTTAATTAGAATTCAATCAGTCTTACTCAGGCAGCTCTCACTGACAGCACTGAGACCACAATGAGCTCAGGTAGAGCAGTGCAAAATGCCTCTTATTTGACTTAAATAAACATATTTTTCCAAAGAAGCCATCTGTCTATTGAACTTTTTCCTAAATGTTACATTTTGTTACTTTTTTAAAAAAAATATATAATGCATAGGTAAGATACAGTGTCTGTTTGAAATGATCAAATCATTCATGTTTGAAATCAGGTTCAACACAAATTGATATGTTACATGTTATGATTAATTTTTAGTATTACAGCACAGAAGCGAGCCTGTAACACAGCCACGTGTGTGACCCACCGCTTGGCAGATTTTCTGAGCCGCTCAGGAGGGATTGGAAACAGCAAGTTTGTCCCCACCAATGTGGGATCACATGCGTTTGGCCGGCGAAGGAGACACAGTCAGGAGTAGACATGTGAATGTCTTAGCAATATGGTGAGAAAGGGCATTTTAGTCTACTGTTTCTCTTTTACTATTCAAATGATCACTATTATTTTTATGGCCATTTTTATATATACATTTAATTATTTGATTAAATAAACTGCTGGAATATGTATAAAGGCTTTTACTGATTGAAACAGAGCATTTTACATCGTTATTTCAGGGGTACATGTAATGTATGTTGTCATGCCATAACGTCAAATGAAAAAAGGCAAGCGAGCTGAAATGAAGAGTGAATGCAAATCCTCAAGATTACAAAAATTATATACTGTCAGCATAATGTGACTTGATGGTACATTGCATGATAATCTGTCATTATATTTTGACAGGTCACCATGCTATACATTCACAGCTCTCGGCCGTGATTCAGAGAGAAAAACCCATCCCATCTGCATCGAGATCCCTTGGAATGGACATTTCTTTCCCTATCTGAATGGACACCTGTTGACTGCACTGATCTGTAAAAAACCCGGCCAAAAAGCTCATTCATTGTTCAGTCAAACATAATTTTGCTCTAAGAAACAAAAAGTGAAAACAGTAAAAAAAAAAAAATCGTTTGCCTCCATTCAAAAGTGGTCATGCTCATTTTCCTACCCACCTGAAATTGGAGGGAGATCAAGTGATTGTTCATACTTTACTGTTGACTGAGAGCACATAGTGTGTACAGTACAGTTTGGCCGTGTTCCTCTGCTGCACATGGCAGTATTGTGGGGATGAAATTAAAGCAGTGCCTTGAAAAAGGCTTCCCTGGCAATGGACGTGTCTTGTGCCTTGATGTAAATTCACTTTACATAATGCTGTTGTACAGAATGTCTGAAGCAAAAGAGGGAATTGCAATCAAAGACTTACAAATTGTAACAATTGTGAATCTGAGCAAGATTAAAATGTATTTTAGATACATAAGGATTGGTGTACTTGTTTCATTGTTTTTAGTCATAGTTTGTCCCATGCATTCCTACAAACAAAGTACTTTTTAAAAATATGCTTAATATGGTTGTTCATAGTGAAACATTGCAAACTGTAAATGGATGACTGGAGTAGCATTATATGACCACAATTTTTTTTTTCCTGTAAGTTTCTAGCCCTTTAGCTATTTAAGCTACTACAGGTATAAACAGCAATATCCCAACATCTGAACATAAATTACTATAAATCAAAAATAACTGGATTGTTTCACTTAGATTTACAGTAAACTAACAACGCAAGAACATGCCAAGAGCAACAGTTTGCATTCAAATTGATCCCCATGGAACAGAAACATGTTCAATGAGCTGCAAAATGTTTTTGCTTATTAGGCCACCTGGGTATATTTAGATGACAGCAGTCATTTTGCACAACGCCTCCGGGAGTAGTCTGTCATTATTCTCTTTTGTCAGGTCTGAGCCCGTAGTTAATTAACAAGTTACTTTTTCACAGCTGTCACATTCCATCTATGGGAGCATGTTTATTACGCATAGAAAAAACAATCATGCTACTAAAAAAAGGAGACAAGAAGATGATGACAAAGTGTGTCTTAAGGGTAAAGGTGGTTCACTAGACATGCATAGCATTTTGAAAAGACGTATTAACCAAATCCATTTACGTCACTGAACGACAAAATCCATCGTGCCTATCGTACAGTAACTAGATAGATAGATAGATACTTCATTGATCCCGAAGGAAATTTAGAAGCCAGTAGCAGTATTCGCAGTACAGCGCAGTCAAGACAAAAACATAGAGGCTGTACATAATGAACCCAGAAATGTAGGTACATGTAGAACAAAAAAAACGATCCTTATCCTGCTCTCACTCACTGATACGTCTGAGAATGAAACAAGTTTTGCAGTATGCACTATCTAAAACTTTTTATTGCATATTTAAGGGCATTCCTATGTAATGTATATAATGAAGAGTCTGATAAATGTGACAATTATCAGAATGACTGAATCACAACTCCTAAAGTAACTAAAATTAAAATACATAGTCAAATTCTGTCTTCTTCATGTATATAAAGACCTAAGGGCTATCTCTGGCCGGCCATTTAAACAAAAGTAGAGGCAATTTGAGGAATGTGAGATGCCTATCATCACAAGTTATGAACGAATCAAGAAGAATTAACTATAATGCTCAAAATATATCGGCCTCAGCAGGGCCAAGGATTTTCCTCAAATATTCCATTTATATCATGATTTCACACAGTACAAAATGGCCCCAATCCAGTACATTGCTTTGTTAATTAACCTCTGTGCCCTCATAGTAGGAGTGACTCATTTCATATAACTGTCTGGTTCTGCCCACACCATTGCTTTCTGCTAATAAGGAGATATTGTATCCCCCCGTGCCTCAATTACTGAAAAGCAAAGGCTTGAGGCTTGAGCCAGTCAGTCAATTTATGATTATGCGCAAACTTTTACACTGCACATTTTATTGCACCAGAGCAAGGCTGTGCATTGCATATTGGGTTTGTTACCTCATTAAAACAAATATGCGCAACTGATTTAAAGAAGGGGCACAGGTTTATAAGGTTAATAGCTGATCATTATTATCTAATTATTACCTAAAAAAAGTCAAGTAAATTAATTATTGCCATATTTTATTTCTAGAACAAGTAGGGGAAATATGTATGAAATCATCAAATAACAGATGAATAAATAAACAAAAAATTATAATAAATGATTACTTCACTGCTCCTCCTAAGGATTGATAACCTGAATGGACTCTTTGCATGTACTTGACTAATGAAAATCAATATTCTACATTAAGCTGGTTCCAGCTTTCTTGAATAGCGGTTGACAGATCAGCCAGATCAGTCATGGAACATTTTTTTTAAATGTCCACCATACATTATTTGGACAGTTGGTCATTTAGTTTCTATGCTTTTCCTGATTAAACCTTTAACAGTATTTGCTCTGTGGCAAGATGTGCCCTAAAATGTTCATCTGTGCATTGAGGGTTGAGAGGGAATGAATCTATTGAACTCATTATCTGTATAAAATACACCTGTCCACATACTCCAAACTCTCCATCACCCCCAAGACCAAAGATCTGTCTATGGACATCGGGGACAAAATTGTACACCTGCACAAGGCTAGGATGGGCTACAGGACAAAAAATAAGCAGCTTGCTGAGAAGGCAAAGTCAGGAATCATCCCAGAACTACACAAGAGGACCTAGTCAATGACCCGAGACCCGAGCTGGGAACACAGTCTTAAATATGACTGTTAGTAACACATGATACCGTCATGGATTACAATCCTGCAATCATGCTCACTCCTGCAAATGTCCAGGCCCGTTTAGAGTTCGCCAACGGACATCTGGATGATCCAGAGGAGGTATGGGAGAAGGTCATGTGGTCAGAGGAGTCCAAAATAGAGCTTTTTGATATGAACGCTATCTGCCGTGTCTGGAGGAAGTGAAGCATGGGCATGAAAACATCAATGGACAATCACTGGAGGTAGCTGATGCTGCCCAGAGACAGCCCTGAAACCTGCACAATCTGTATGGAGGAGTGGGCCAAAAACCTTACTGCAGTGTGTGCAAACTTGGTCAAGAACTTCAGGAAAGGTCTGACCTAAAAATCATACAACCTGATTTTTTTTTAGGTTTTTAGATTTTGTCTCTCACAGTTGAAGTGTAACTACGATAAAATTTACAGACCTCTTCTTTGTAGGTGGGAAAACCTGCGAAAACTTGTAGGCCAATCAACTTGTGGCAGTGTATCAAATACTTATTTTCCCCACTGTGTATCTGACTTTACCTGACATGCACCACCATATCATAAATGAGTGGAAAACCCTGATTGTTGATTTGAGACATTGTTATGTTTCGTTAGAATGGCTCCTTGGTCAATGAAAATGTGTTATTGATCATTGAATATTACTTCCATCCAATCACTCACTCTCCATTACTGTTTTTCTTTAGCCAAATGTAATCTTGTTTTCTTTTGTTTCGGTGACAGTCCTGATTTCCGTTTTGATATGTAAATATCCTTTCATTGAGCTGATTATTTACAGTTCTGTCACCAGCATAAGCTTCTGTTTCTGACTGTTTTTTCAAATCCTTTGTTGCGTATTCTCTGTTTTCAAAGAATATTGCTTTTCATTGTCTTTTCTCACTCTCTGACATCTTATGTGATCTTACTTTATGTTTACCTTTCATACCCATCCTATTTTGCTTATACTTGTAACTTAAGACATAGCTGAACATGAACAAACAAAATCTTGTGCCACACTCAATACAACACAGGCTGGATTTCCTTCTTGAAGAACCTTTTCATTTTTTCAGCTGTTAGCTGTATTGTTGGGGCCATATTTTCTTTAAATTATTCAAAAAGTCCGAATGTCATTATGGTCTGTAAGTCCAAATCTTCCTCAACACGAATTAATACATTTTGAATTTAAATGTAAGTAATTAATTCTTCCAGGTATACTACACACAGTTCATCTATTAAATAAAAGTTGCTTAGGGCCATATCTATTTTTCTGTTCTTTTTAATAACTATGTTTTACCTGGGATGTTAGTAGTTATTTCATTTGACAAAAAGGAAAATATAAATTTGTATTATTTACAGGCAAACAAATTCTACAAGCTTTAAAGTGTGGTGTGGAAAGGAGCTGACAATATAATACAGAGCTATAAATTAAAGCTTTAAAGGTATGTGCTAATTGAACAGTTTACAGTAACCGGCAATTACCCCTCAGTGTGACGTCAATAGGTGTATTAGTCCTATTAAACCCATGGCACAGAAAGGGATACTGATCTAAATGGAAGCTGTCAGTGCACCAAGTTAAATAAAGTCGCAGCTACTTAAGAACACAGTGCATTTTCCAAATGGCAGACAGCCAATCCATTAGGCTATGACAAATATGATCCAGATATGCAGAGGAAATATATGCAACAATGTAAAGCATTTTATGGAATGGCCAAAATCTTAACACTGGCCTAGAAATGAAAATGCAGAATTATAAAATGCAATGCAGTATATTAAAATAGAATGCATAGTATTTGAAGGTTATGCTTGTACATCATGTTTGAAATTTTCTTTTACTTAATACAGTTCCTACAAACAATTGTCATACTCCGTCAGATATCATGCATTTCGTCATATTGCACCTTCGTCGTATTACATCTTAATTCAATCTAACTGAATTTCATTCAAAATGAAAACCTTTAATGTCAAATTGAAAAGAAAATATAAATAAGGGATCAGCTTCCTTAGAGTGACCATTACATACAGGTCACACACCCACTTAAAATCAGCTGTAGATCTTTTTGATTACAGGTATAATGTCTGATCAAGTTTAATGTCTGTGGTCTTAAAATGATTATACATTAGATGAAATTATAATAATTAGATGACTTTGGACATAGTGACACTGTACAGTGCTGCCTGATGTAGGATGTTACAGTATTCAGTACTGTACTGATCCCGGAACTCTATTTTACCGTATTTTATGTAATCATTCTAAACTCTATTTACCATATTAAACTAATAATTATTGTTTATTTGTGTTTATACCTAATGCATGTTTTGCCTGTGGAAGGACTGAGGAGGAGTATTTACCTTGAGTAAACCCACACAAACTCGGAGAGGACACAGGTTGCTCCACCATGGGATCAAACCCAGGATCTTCTTGCTATGAGCCAACATTACTCACTTTACCCAAATTACCCACTGAGCCGCCATTCCACCCCACGCTTATTTATGTACTTCCAGGAAAAATAAAGTGACCAAATTACCATCAAAAATCCATAGTTGAACTGTGAAATTTATGGTCAAACTTTGAAAGTTCACATTAAAAATATCAATCAATTTACAGTTTTACTATGAAGTTTCACAGTACTTATTTTGTGGGACTGGCTGCATATTATTATTGTTTTGTTACACTCTACACTCTTTTGCTTCTCTTGCCCAGACACTTGTTGAGTCTCTCTTAGCTGATCTTCCATTGTTTGTGAGACAATTTCTGACATTTCTGTATCCTGAAAGACTATATGCTTATGATAATGTCTAGTCATTTCGGTGACTGACCTGTTTCACAGAACATAATGCTGAATGTAAAAACATCTGTTCCTTGTGGATTCTGTCCCTACCAGTATCCCTAACAGTACAAGGTAATATGATAAATTAATATGTTAATGTAATTAATATAAGTTAATGGAGAAGGACACAAAACATCACAGACTATAATTATATATTTAATTACCATTCAGGACACTAAAAACCACAAAGTGAAAAATATATGGAACCACCAACACCTTGCTAAATTGGGCTGTCCCTCCAAGCTGGATGAGTGAGCCAGAAGGATATTGATTAGGGAATCTATGAAGAGTCCAGTGGCAACTTTTAAGGACTTACAGCTCTTTACGGTTGAGATTGGTTGGTTTGTGCTTGTGACATGTGACTTTAAATTAAGTTGGCCTCTTTGGCAAGAAAGATGGCCACAATAAGACTAATTTGTGCTTTTGGCACCATGTGTAAAATAATTTTCTGTCAGATGGGACCCATATTTAACATTTACTACTAAACACCCAAAATACACCAACCCACTGTGACACCAACCCTGTTATTCTAGTTTTACATTTGCTTTATAATTTTCAAGCTGTTGCATTTTAATGTTACTTAAATGTTTTAAGGTAAAATATGTAAATAAAACTGAAAAATAGTTAGATTATTGGTCATTATCACATTTTATAGAAACTATATATATTTAAAATGTTGAGTTAGCCACATGAATACATGCAAGTCGTGCCACTGACATGCTTTCCTGAACACAGCAGAAAACTTATATTTTTATTTGTGGTATAGAATTATGGTTACAATTAAGGCTAATTTCTGCCTAAGCGCTAATACAAAAAAAAAAAGAAATTTATTTGATTGATTTAATGAGATCAGTGGTAGAATATAAGCAGATAAAATCACAGTATTTATTAGAGATGGGGAACGAAAAAATTTCAGAAATTCCCTCCACATTGCTCTTACTCAAGTTCTTGTTTATATAAGATGAAATAGCCATTTTGGCCGTAGACCAGGTAAAGAACACTTGACTTAACTCAGAGGATATCCCATTTCAGGTAACATACATAGATTAATAACGACTTATTCTTTCATCTATGGAAAAAATAACCAGCAAAGAGACATTTCAGTAAATACAGTAATTTAAATTTCAGTGAATACAGTACAGTATAGTGTAATTAGCACAACTCATGGACAATGTGTGATGGTTCTGCATGCCATGTCCGTGTGGGGTTTATGTATATTTACAACCCCAATTCCAATGAAGTTGGGACATTGTGTAAAACAGAAATAAAACCAGAATATGGTGATTTTTCAACCCACATTCAATTGAATACACTACAAAGACTAATTATTTAATGTGAAAACGGATAAACTTGATTGTTTTTTCAAATATTCGTTCATTTGGAATTTGAAGCCTGCAACATGTTCCAAAAGACTATATATAGTCATGAGGTAACCTTGTTTATAAATGCAATCTTGTGTGTCAAGCCTTGTGTAAATTGAATATCATGCACGAGGCTAACTGGCATCGACTAAAGTGGTTTTGATTACTGGATGACTGAGCCAGGAGGGTATTGATCAAAAATTGAGAGTGTGGCTGAGAATGGTTGGTTTCTGCATGGGTCAGAGCTGGCTTGAGTTTAAATAAAGCTGGCAGGGTGGCAAAATAGAACTCTTCTGAAAAAGTGCAACACTAGTCTCATTTTGATGCTATATGGCAAAAGACTTAATGGTTAAGTAAAATATTATGGACTAAAAACCAAGCACTATATACAGTGACTAGCAAACATAGCACCCCACCCAAAAATACAGCTGCCCTATTGTGAAATATGCTAGTAGCAACATTATATTTGGAAACAACGACACATCATCTTTTCAGATTACCAGCTTCTCATGTCACACCCCTGTGACTCACCACGGCTTTGCACATCAGATTTAAACATTGTTGTTTACATATATATAAAATATATATAATAATATATATAAAATGGACTGGGCCCTTATTTGAAGCCATCTCTCAAGAACAAAGGAGGAAAAGCATCAAGACTCTTCATACTGGCTGTCAGGTGGTGGAATAAACTTCCACTGGATGTCTAAACGATCCACTTTCTTGCCTTTCTATACCTTCACCTTTCTACTCAGTACTCAAACCACACAATGCAGTGGCTAAATGACGTGAATGTGAATGACTTTGAGTGGCCAAGTCAGGAGGCTGATCACGTTTCCAAACCTATTATGCTTTTCTTTATTCGTTTTTCTCATTAAATTAATGCTGCAAAATGTGTAAATAAACAAATTTCAGGGTGTAAGAAAAATGACTTTAAAATGGTCATGATAATTTTCTATAGGCACAGCATAAATAAATGACTATTTAAATAAACCAAACCTTACTTTTTACATGAAGGCTATGTAACCAAAGTGAAACTCTCTTTATTTTAACTCGACATATCACAGAACTGACATGAAGGAGTAGCCAAAGGCTTCCTAAACTAGACAAACGAAATCTTCATTTCTGCTATACCACGCATTCTGCCTTTCGTCAACAATTCAAGCTGGTCATAGAGTAAAAGGTAAGCACCATTGAATGACCATCTGATTAATAACCGTTCATTTTAATGACAAAGAAACAAGTATAGTGCATTTTAATAGGAAATCTGTCATTTAACTTTGCGACCATAAATAGCTAGTGAACACAAAACAACATGGTCACCTCAACAGAATATCAACACTGTGAAACCACGACCAGAGGCAGGAGTTTAATAGCAGAAATCAATCATTTGTGTGTGTGTGTGTGTGTGTGTGTGTGTGTGCGTGTGTGTACGTATAAGTAAGCACCATTAATGTGCTTTCTTGATCGTTAGCTCATGTTTGTACTAGACTATTTATGTTCTAGCTCTATTTATTTATTTAGAGACATTGGTAAACTCTGCTACTTATTTGTAACAAGGTATAATTGTTTGCTTTGATTGCAAGTATACTGCTATTTCATTAAATATCCCCTAATTTGTGTGAGCAGTGTAGTACTCCTTTGTTTGTCCCCCAACATCCTGTATATCTTCTCTAGCCAATGACTATATAAACTGGTTTCTGTGTTGTTTGAAATGCTGTCTATCGATGCAGTTTTGTTTTCCTAAAGCATAAATATAAGTTGTGTTAATCACTCATGTTTTTAGTGTCATGTCCTGTGGAAATAGCTTTTTTATTCAGTTAAGCGTAGCATGAAATACGATCTGACAATGTTAATGTCTGGTCAATGACCATATCGGTCAATAATCTACCTCAATACCTACATTGTAGACACTTTGCCCCCTAAGACCAATCAATCATCTCTTGGCATTGCCTGTCTATTGCACCTTTGGGATGATACTCAACACGGATGTTTACAGCAGATTTTGCAGTCATGTCATTATAGACCAGCATCTATATAGAATGTTCCAGAACGTGGTTAAATACATGGCATAAAAAACTCAATATTGGTATTGGTGTTAGAAAAGTTTTGTAATGGTGTTTCTATATATATATATATATATATAATATGATATTATATATATATAATATAATATTAATATATATATATATA
>JAUZST010024234.1:0-31299 GCA_034779995.1 Parotocinclus haroldoi
AAACAGTGTGGTTGTGATTTTTGTTTTTTTTTTTTTTTTTTTTTTTTTTAAGTTTTAACCCCAAATATTTGGGAGATCTGTTATTTTGCTGTCCCACTACTGAGACCCTCCCTCAGCCTCAGCCTTCTCCTCAGTGCACATTTATATCACAAATGTGGAGATGTAACGACATGCTGCCCCAAAGAGAACACGCGTGTGTATAATATGCAGGTCAAAAGTGACAGGACCTGTTGCGTGCTGCGTTGTGGACGTTTCACAAAGGCTGCCAGACCCATTGTTGAGGTTTCTTAGTTGGTAGAGATCCTCAAACAACCAGTGCGTGACCCGTCGTCCGCAGTCCCAGTTTTTCAGAAATCGCCCCCTGATCCGGTAAGGCGGCTTTGAAGACCGTGGCCATGTTCCAGACGGCTATGATTTATATGCCATTGGTTCAGAAATAAAACTTTGTCTTTCGACTCATCCTGTATATTTAACCTTATGCTTTCGTTTGTGTGTTTCAGGAGAAGGGACAGCCCTGCAGGTTTGGGGATCAGGCCTTCCACTGAGGCAGTTTATTTACTCGCTCGATCTGGCTCGGCTCTTTCTTTGGGTACTGAGGGAATACAACGAGGTGGAGCCCATCATCTTGTCAGGTATGCACTAAACTTTAAGTTCCTATACAAATAAGATCTGTACCATGACTGGTACGGGGCATCAGAACCACCGTATCTAATTGGCCCCTTTCACCTAGTTGGGGAGGAAGACGAGGTGTCCATCAAGAAAGCTGCAGACGCTGTGGTTGAAGCAATGGAGTTCAAAGGAGAAGTGGTTGTATCCTTGTATACCTTGGTAAGAGACGTGGACCTTCGGACAGATTCTGTCAGGGACCTTAGGTGTCATGAACATGTTTCAGAAACCTTTGGATGGGCAGAGGGCATCATCAGGCTCTGCCGTTAAGGCATTAGAGCTCACCTCCTCAGTATGCTCCCAAAGAATTACGCAAATACGTTTGTTGCGAAGACGTTACGTTTTTTAATCCAGCACATTGAGTTTTACGCTGTAGTGCATATATTTTCACTTTTGTGCCAAATGCGACATCAAAGTAATAAACATAGATACAGAGAACCAAACTAAGCAAATATTACATATCTGTTTTGTTTTTTTTTGGCTCGGTGCCTTACAGCAAGAAGGTCCCGGGTTCGATCCTAGGGCAAGGCGGCCTGGGTCCTTTCTGTGTGGAGTCTGCACGTCCTCCCCATGTCTGCGTGGGTTTACTCCGGGTACTCCGGTTTCCTCCCACAGTCCAAAGACATGTCTGTTAGGTTAATTGGTGTCTCTAAAGTGGCCCTTAGTGTGTATATGTGTGTGTGTGTGCGCGCGCCCTACCATGGATTGGCGCCCCGTCTAGCTTTGTTTCCTGCCCTTGCGCCCAGAGTTGCTGGGTGAGCACTGGCTGTCCCGTGACCCCGTGTGGGGGAAGATTAAGCAGACGATGATGTATGGATGCATGCGGAATTACAAACCAATACAACTGGATTAATGTTGTTTTAAAATGACTGAAAATTATTGATACGTTCTCAAATCATGTTGAATAATCTTCACATTCAAATCATTTGTCATGACAAACGAGCTACATTTGGCTATAATAAAATGTTTTTTGCCCAAAAGTTATTAGACTTTAAAGTCATGTGACCAGGTTCATTAGAAAATTCTCTCACGCTGCCTTGATGCACATGTTTGAGGCTTTTAAAAACGCGGCTCTATCCCGAATTTCACAAAATGGTGGCGGAACAGTGCCGCCATAGCGTTTAGTATATCGTGGGCGGACCTTGACTCTCTGCATACAGTACGACACAAGTAAAGCTGACGGTCAGTTTAAGAAAACAGCCAGCAATGCCAAGCTTCGCAAGTACCGTCCTGATTTCACCTTCACACCGTTCCACAAAGGTAAGCATAACTACCTGTACACACGCGGTTGTATGCGCTGTTGTTACGTCAGTTTGAACAACAAAAGTAAATGTTTGAATTCCAAACACCCACTCGAGCTCAAACGCCTGCCTAGCCAATGCTACTAACCTCAGAACCTTGCTGAACTGCATAGTGCAACACTGGACAGGAACTTCCCGAACACTTCTGGGAAAGGAAAATGACGACAATCACCTTTAACTATTCCCACAACACGCTTAAAACGCGCCCAACCGCGAGGTTCGGCATCACTGAAAATTCCTTTTCCCAACTCGCACCTGAAATTCTTCCCTGCTTATTCGGATTCAAGTTTATTTATTTAGCTTTTTTTTTTAACAACGGAAGCGACGCGTCGAAGCGGCTTTACAACCTTGTATGACCTTCAAGGCCAGTCCCAAATGGAGCAAGCCTAGGGCGACAGTGGCAAGGAAAAACTCCCTGAGTAAAGAAGGAAGAAACCTTGGGAGGAACCAGGACACGCCTTATCTTTTGCGTAGTCAGTGGCAAACATGGTGACTGGTTTCACATGCACATTGCGACCATGGGAAAGCGGTACCAGTACCAGGACAACTGGACCCCATCAGTTCTGACTGACTGTTGTCGGACCCTGACATGAGATTCAAAGTACATATGATAATCGTTTTTCAGTGAGAAAAAAAAAAACACTTAAACACTAGGAAGGGAAGAAGGGACAGTCATTTTGACCGTTTTGAAAGCTGTGACTTTTATTATGTCGGAGCATATTTTAGTCTGCCGCTGTTTTGAAATGAATATTACAGATCACAGAAGTGTTCTGAGCACAAATACCTCGAAAGACCAGCTCGTTTTGACCGTTTGCATATGAACTCTCTCTCGTCTCCTCAAGCCAGCTGGTTTTCCCGCTCTTTCAGCAGGTCACTCGTTGCCTTGACAACGCCGCTACGGTTTGCCTCAGAAAGAAAGCGCCCTGTAAAAGGCTGCTGAATTAGCTAGAAATTAACCTCTCATTCCACATTCCACAGGAAGCCCACGAAATAAAAGTGACTAGAGACGACGTTTCCCTAATAACCTACTAGATAAAATGTTAATAAGCACTTTTAATAAATACTTAAGGTCATTTCAAGCGCTCCTATTTCTGTTAGGACCAGTTTTAGCTGTGATTTAGCCATATAGGCATGACGGATCTAAAAACAGCTTATTAACTTGTTGTGTAAAACACACTTGGTTGTTATTGTTCTTTATATTTGCAATTAACATTGAAATAATTTTTGTCATTATAGTCTTTTATTCTCATTTTTATCTCATTTGGATGCACAGCATCATGTGTTCATACATTGCAATAGCTTATTGACCCATTACATACTGTTAATAAATAAGTAATCATTAGTGCAATACGGTATTGTTGTCCTTCTGACACTTTATGACCTATTTTAACGAGACGAATTCATGAATTGATTTTTTTGTCGTGTATGATATCATAAAAATGCATGCCAACTTCGGTGGCCGTTCTATTGGTTACGGAATCCTGGCCATTCTAGTGTTAAACTAGCTAGCTAACTAACTAACTAACGATCCATTATTATGTGATCAAACATCCTGTGATTCCGTGTAATTAAATTAAGTACATTTGTCTTAATGCGAATTGATTGATTGATTGATTGACTCAGGTCGAGGTTTTCGGTCTTAAACCCACTTTTATTCAGGAGGAAAAATTGCCCAGTGTGATTTCACGCTGCTTCCACATGACCATCATGCTGTTAGTTATGAAAAAGATCACAAAAGTTCAGAGTTTGACTGTTGCCCCTCTCTTCCCGCAGCCATCAGGGAGACCTGTGACTGGTTTGTGACCAACTATGACATCGCTCGAAAATGAGGAGACCTCATGACCGTACTTCGTAGGGGTTGCTGGAGCCTCGAATCAATTGAAGAATCAGAAAATACTTCACTGAAGTATAGCATAAACTGCTTGAAACCCTTGGGACATGGTTTTCTGATAGATTATTTCGACTTTCTATTCTTTTCATTTTATTATTTAGGTATTTTGGGTCACATTATTTTACTTTATTCTATATTTGTAGATACGGAAGATGCTTTATGCCGTCTCACTAGTAGAGTAAACTTCCAGGACGTTTATACGTTATAGCTAGTTTGAAGGGACCGGCCACCGTTTTATAAATCACAATCAGAATGTACCTAATAGATTGGAGAATGAATATTCGGTTAATGGATAACTTTTTGCTCTTCGTAATTTCCCGTGGGGGAATCCCTCTGTGTTTGCTTGTTGTTCAAAGTCCTGTCTACTTTATGGTCAGGTATCTGCCCCTGAGGAGCAGGATCTCCTGAATCACTCAAGCATTTGGCCTACTGTCTCGTTACCCCTCTCTTCTCCAGCCTCAAATCAGAAAATGATGGAATATGCAATTATATTAAAAGTGCAGTGTTTCTTAAACTACTGTGACTTTTATTGAATTCCAAACAATATGAAGAAAAGATATTTTATAGTTTGTCTGGTCAACAAACTTTTATTTTATAAACATCTGACTGGCTGTTATATGTATCTAAAATATATATATATATAAAATATAAACCTGCGACAGTATAAAACAAACAGCAATTAGCTCAACAACTGAAGAAAGGAAAGGAGAGGTGTTGGAATTGGTCAGAAACGATGTGAAACACCATTTAAATCCAATATTTCTCCTTCATTATAGGGGTTCATACAGTGAGTTGTGGGTGGGAATTGAGATAATAGAAGTTTGGGTAGCGGGGTTCAACTTTATCAAAGTTATCAAAATGTTCTCGGCCAATTTAAGTTACAATTTCTTTTTATGTTGTTGAGGTCAAAAAAATGTCTGCAGACCAGACAAAAAAAAATAGTCACCATGTGTGTTTAAGGTGGTAGTCACTTTAGATGGTGTTGCATGAGGATGAGGCTATATACGCCTGCCAGATGTACAATGGTGTTCATATACATGTATTCAGAAAAGGTGGTACAGTGCCGCGAACGTCTTGTTTGATGTGTGGAAAATGGGTCGGAAAGCAGATGTTAATGACTGACAAAAATAAGGCATTAAATTTGGGCATGCCAAAGACCATAGTGTGAAGGAAGTAGCCAGGTTTGCAGGAGGATCGGAGTGTAAGGTCATACGGGTCTGTCAGCAGTGGCAAAAATCCCAGTTTAAAGGAAACTCTTTATAGATACATTTCTGTCATAGGTGACTAAGTGTTTTTGTCTGATGAGCATATTTTATAATTTCTGCTGACTACTAGCAGGTAGAAGTGAAAAACATTTAAGGTTATTGGTGCTTATTGGTTAAGATTTTCTGGCTTCAGAGTAATAAAGGTGATATATATATATATATATTTTTTTCTTTTAATCTGAGCTTTTGCTTGTATGATTGCACATAAAAATTAGGCAAAAGGGGACAAAGAAGGGGACCCGACCTCCATCCTATGAAGAGTAGACATTTATTTTGGGTAGGAGAACGGCTGTGAGACAAACAACAAACAAGTCTCCTTTTTTTATGTGTATACAGTGTTTCCCTCGTTTATGTATAAATATTAAAAATGAAAATAAATTACATAAACGAAAATCCGGGGGAAGTAGGGACGCTCTATTTATTTAGGTATTTCTGCACTATTTTAGCGGTAGAACTTGCAGAACGTTCGGGTTTCATCGCAGGGCTTGAATGAATTCAGGCTAGAATGAAACTTTCCCAAACGGCGAACGCGGCACCGCAGATAAAAACCCGTCACGTTCGGCGAGCAGAGACTCGGGCGGGCGTGGCATTGGTCTTACTTCTCGTTTTTGGCGAGTATTCATCCGCCGAGTAAATACTCTATTTACTGTGAATCGTCGTGTTTCCTTTATTGTTAGAATTCATATTTTTAATACCTTTTTCTAAATGTTGTGATTTTAATGTAAAAGCTCATCAAATACATGTATACGTGTACGTAACTATACCACACGTGCCACGCATGTGCAGATCGAGTTTCCCCGAAAAACCCGCGATATATATTTTTACCGTGAATATAATTTGAAAACCCGAACCCGCGAAAGGAGAACCGCGAGGTGGCGAGGGAACGCTGAGATAAATAACGTTATATACGGCGTATCTGTTCTTCAGTTAAGCCTGAGTTAAGAACGCCAATTACTTTATGTCGTTTTACCATAAAATCTCATGAAAACGCCCTTTTCTGGTAACAGTTGCATGTTCTACCTCATAGAAAGTACATATGAGCTCATAAAATGTGTATATATATTTTTTTTTTCATTAACCGTACATTCGCGGCCGACTCTCGATCACTTGATGGACCATCGATCTCCACACATTTCTGTCTTTCATCGATGTGAACCATGAAGTATTTCGGCAGGATAGTGGAGTAGTTTTGCCGTTGCTTTCTCCACCCCTCGCCATTTATCCGGGCTTGGGACCGGCGTGCAGCTGCACACGGATGGGGTGTTTTCCATACACGCATGTCTTTGGACTGTGGGAGGAAACCGGAGTACCCGGAGTAAACCCACGCAGACACAGAAAGGACCCAGGCCGACCCACCCTGGGATCGAACCCGGGACCTTCTTGCTGGGAGGCAGCAGTGCCGCCCCACCGAATCAAATGTGAATAGTCTATATTAATTAAACTTCAAACCCCAGCCAATTGTGCCTCCTTTTTTGGATGTGAAATAGGACAATGTGTGTTAATTAAAAATTCAAAATTATATTAAACGTCGAAGAGGTACATGCACGTTCATTCACAAGGCCGTTCAGTTAAGGGGTGTAGCCGAATAATTGAATGGCATCCCTTACACTGCATGCTAAGCTGTTATATGTAACCACGCAGTTGCCAAATTTGAACAAGGCACTTGAACTGGAGGGTGTGCTGTATTTAGATATGCCAGTGAGTCACTTGCGTGATAGCCATGGGCGAACAAACAGGAGGTTTTACACGAAGTTACTCTTCAGCGGTAACAAAATATATTCGGGTATACACAAGAATTTGAGGATGTTCCATTATGGGAGATTTCATTTTGAACTTTTCACTCATTTTTGTGGGCGAGAAATACCAAGGTGTCAGCTATCGTGTTACAGACGTAATATGTAACCATATCCGCTCATTTTCCACGCCCAATTCAGGATCTTGTGGGGGCTGTGGCCTCTTTGTCAGCACAGAGCTCAAGGCGAAAACCAATCCTCAGCAGGGAACCAGTCCAACCCAGTCTACTACTCACACAGACACTCCCTCGTATTAGTCCAATTCAGAGACATCACCTGACCTAATTCATGTAATAGGATTGTTTGAGGTAACCGGAGTGCCCGGGGGGGTGTGGAAGTCAGACAGAGGAAGAATTGCCACATTGCCAGCGGATGGGCGGGGATTCAAACCCATGGCTCTGATCTTATTCGGGAAAAAAAAAGATGCCAACTCTACTTCCTGCCAAATCCTCATTTTTAGGTTCCATTGTCATGTAGTGCTTTCATGAAACACCGATTCGGATTTTAACCACACGTAATAACATTGCCTATAACAAATACATAGAGCATTACAATATTACAACGACGTTTCCACTGGGTGATGGTCCATCCCAGATCCGTCCGAGCCCAGAAAAGTTGAAGAATGGACCTCGTGTGTCCAGACCAAAGATAAAAAATGATCATGACTGGAGATCCTCTGCCCATCATTTCCTGAATGCTGCTTTTGTACCGAATCATGATGATGGTCTCTGCTGACATCACCAAACATTATTTCGTTTTTGTAACTCATTGCTTTTGAATGTGAACGTGAATTGAATGTGTTGCAGACCTGAAATGCAGGAACCAATGTTTATTAACAAATGAAATGAGGTAACAAGCATGAAGTTTCTCTCTCTCTCTCTCTATGGGAGCAATTTGTGTGCAATGTTTGGAGTTTTGCATGAAATTATGTCACTTTTATCCTGTTTTTTTATACATACGGGGGTGGGGGGGGGATAAGTATTCGATACACCGCCGAGTTCTCCATCTACAAAGAAGGGAGAGGTCTGTCATTTTTCTCCTAGGTACATTTCAGAATCTAAAAAAAAAGAAAAAAAATCAATTTTTATTTCCACCAATTAACCTAACACGCACGTCTTTGGACTGTGGGAGGAAACCGGAGTACCCGGAGTAAACCCACGCAGACACGGGGAGGACATGCAGACTCCACACAGAAAGGACCCAGGCCGCCCCGCCCCGGCATTGAACCCGGGACCTTCTTGCGGTGAAGTCCCACCCCACCGAACCCCCCCGTGCCGCCCATTTTTCTTTATTTTTTTTTACAAATGAGAACTTAGTAGTTCTTAGTATTTCATGAATTTTACACCAAACCAACCCCCCCCCACACACACACCACTTTGATTGACCCCTCCCTGGCCAATCCGCGCATCGCTTTATACCTTAGTAATCACACGATTGATACCCAGTTTTTTGTACAGCGCTCCACAGCGCCACCCACACCCAGGAAGTGAAATCGCCCATAACGCCTGTTTTATCCCTGCCCGTGGCATTGTGGGTCGTGGGGGGGGGGGGGGGTGGAGGATCATCTGGAATTCACTGGGTGCTGGTGGAAGTGCATCGTGGTGCTGGGTCGCTGTTGTAGCGGCAGGGATGACCCCCCCTTTGGACTGGCCAGTCGTGCCTATAAAACCGACACCCAACCTGACTCGACAGCTACCTTTAACGTAGCAGTCAAACATTTCATGAGCGTTTTGTGGAACTGTTTTTTTCTGAGGTAATAACACGCGTGTCCTTCCCTTTTTAGAACCCCAAACCCGTGCTAAAGTGCTAATTTCTACTATTCGGGCATTCAGAATGCTAACGCGTACATGCCTTTTCCGTAGGAAAAAAGAATGTTCAACTTTGTCCATGCAAAATAGTAAGAATAAATACTGAACACAGGGCAGTTTGACTGAACGCTACCTCGAGATGCTACGCTGGAATTGTGTAGGGAGTTTTATAAAATGCCCCCCACCCTGAAAAACGGTCTTTTAACCACAACAAAAACAATCGAAAAAGGTTTCAGTCACATTGCAGAACAACTCTCTAGGGTTCTAAACTAGATCTGCATTTGTAAATAAATAAATAAATAGATTAATAAATACATAATGCACATGCCTCTTGCATAGTCATAGTTACTTGCAGTGATGTAACGGATTGTCTGTCTCTTCTTGGTTCAGTCCATCAGGTCGACGCGCCAGGAAATTTCCGAGCAGTTGCTTTCATTCTGGACGCTGGTCTTCTCAGATCTGGATTCGGATCCGGACACTTCCTTCGCAGATCCTTCACGACTGCTTTGTTCGACTTTGTCCTGGTCTGAGAGCAGAGCCGTGTCCTCCCTGTCTTCGGCTCGCTCCTCCAGACCTCCTGCAGGTTCCGCTATGTTGCTCCCTGGCCCCAGATTTGGTTTGCTAAGAGCCGGAGGGTGAAAGCCCAGATTGGGGTGGTTAGCCATGAGCAGGGAATGCGTGGACGTTGGAGCGCTGGAGAGTAGGTGGAGGTTTGAGCGGACATGACTGGATTTGTCCCAGTTCAACAGGACAGGCTGAGAGCGGCTGATGCTGCTGCCGGTGCCGTGACCCAGGTCTGCTGCCTCCTGAACTTTGTTTCCTTTCGCCACGTGGGAGGAGGAAGCAGAGGTGCTGATGTTGACAGAGCTTGAGTTACAGCAGATAGGATCGGAAGGGGGTACGAGATGGAGAACTTCGCTTTGCTGGGGTGAACCCACGTGACCTTCGCCTACGATATGATCACGGAAAAACAGCATTCAATCCAGTTCTCAACACTTGCAAACAATGTGCACATCACCATTTTTACAAAGGTTCTTCCATACCCTGAGGTCCAGCATGGCTCCACGTGCTTGATCCCAGGTGACCGATATGCTCAGACACCGGGTGATCGACTTGATGATGATGAAGGTGATGATAATGGCGTGGACCATGTGCTTCCGGATGAGGGTGCATACCGATGCCGTAGGCCGTGGGGTTCGTGTGGACCATGTGAACACCGTATGGATAAGACGTCATGGAGCCCGTGTAGTGATGAACAGCAGCTTGTGCTTGCAGCAGGTGCATCATGTGATGCAGGTCCTTTGTTAGCTGAGAAACCTCCTGGTTCAGGCCAACCATCTGGCGGTGAAAAGAAAATAGAACAGATGTCATTGTACCACTGGCCAAGGCACTGTAACTTGCCAGGAAACTCCTGGCACAGCAAACGCACAGACAGACAACGAAGACCCGGGACCGAACCCACGAGAAGGGGTTAAGACCCTAAAAATGGTACCAAGGCCACAAAGAACAGAGCTACAACAAAGTGAGGGGAACCACATTAAGCAGTCATGACCCCGCAGACGATGGCCACTCTATTTAGTATCCCGCCTCTGCTGAGGTGAGGCTTTGTCTGTCAGATTTAGGGAGGATATTGTGGCACCCTGAAAGAGGGACTGGCATCCAGATGAGGTCCACTTTGTCAGTCTGTTTCGTAGCTCCATGAGTTGTCTGCGCAGTTGTCTCGATCATGGTAGCCTTGAGTGCTTGAGCCGAACCGGACTTCTTCTTGGTTCCCGGAAGTCCCAGGTATTTAACCTTCGGTTGGGCTGAGAGTCCTCAACCCACCCTGTTAATACATCAAGGTCAAGGTGTGACCCGTGTGCATGCCGTTGCCCCAGCTGTCATCGTGCGGGTCGTTAGGGTCACAGGACGAGGTGCAAATGGGGGTTAAACAGCCTAGGAAGGGATTTAAAGACCGAATTGCAGGTGCTGGAGATTGGTGTTGTAAACCAACCACTCAGTTCAACGATGGGTGCTATACTTGCACACAGATGTACAACATTTGCCATTTGTCCAACTACGGCGAGAATCAGTCGGCCCCGGGGAACGTCCTGTGCGCACCCTGTTAGACTGCAAGTGAACCTTATTTTGGATATTTTGATGACTAACACGAGTCCAGAGGAAGGAAGAAGCAGAGAGGCAGGAGGATTAAAATAGGAGGGCAGAAGGAGAGAGTCTGTCCGAGGGAGGAGGAAGAGGTACGACTGTGGCATGTTGTTTATCTCAGCACAACCTGGGATGATCTGCACTGCGGAAACGCCAACTGTGTCTTCATCTACCTGAATCTACCTGCATTCTGTGTGTGTGTGTGTGTGTGTGTGTGTGAACCTTTTTGTTCAGTTGGCTGATGCTCTCTCTCACCCCATCCGTGTCCTGGATCAGACTGGAGTTCATCGGCATGGAAACTGCGATGAGAAAAGAAAAAAGATCAATGGAGGAAAGAAAAAGGTGTGTGCTACATATGTGTGTTTTGGTGTGTATAAGTGTAGAGTGTCTTAAGTGTGTGTGTAAGCATGCGTATGAATTCTAGGTATTCCTGTGTGGGCTGTTGTGTAATTTTTGTTATACCTTGTGATTGTCCTGTGCCGGTGCGGGGGTTGCTGTGCTCGGTGTTAAACTGAAAGACACAACCGTTGTCCTCGATCCCATCAACCACCCTGTAACACACACACACACACACACACACACTTATTACCTTCATATCCGCTCACTGCATGTTATGTGTTTGTGAATTTATGTTTAACCCTAGTAGATTCGTACCGTGGGCTGAGGTCCGGCGGTGCGATGCAGCTGATTGTGGGAATCGGGACTTTGTTGGGTTTTTTCAGATCGAGCCCGTCTTGCGCCGGATTGCTCGCAGATGACGCAGGCACGTCGGGAGAGCGGTGACGATCCAGTTTGGGTTGGGGTCTTGGAGAAAGGGCTTTACAGATCCCCCTGACGGGAGAATGGCAGCGGCGTAGAGCGCTGAACTGCCGGAGCTCGTCGCCGAGCAGGTTACCCAGGTTCGGAAGGAGGAGATTGGGCCGAGATCTGGACGCCGGAGATAGATGGCAGTGCTCGTTATGTTCTCCACCCGAATCGGCGATGGGAGGCTTTCCATCCGTCGATGCTCCTGCGTCCGCTCGACTGATCTGAATTTGAGAAGGATAGGATGTTAGTCAAATAACCACCAGCTCCAGAACTCTATAGCATTCTTATCTTAAAATATAGAAGGAAGCAACTCGGTTCGGGTTTAGAGATTCACCCAGTTTGTCTGGTTGGTCAACTCATTGGGTTTCCACCTTCTAGATGAAGTTGTGAACCCTGAATATCGCTCATAATCAATCCTGAGCGTAATAGAAATTCAGTAGCAGCTCTTAATTCAGATCTTGTGAACAGTGTTGTACCAAAAGAGGGTCCCTGGTGAGAAAAAAAGAATTCAAATCCACCCCAGCGATGCTTTCCTCGAGCTTCTCTTTACTAATTTGAATTTCCCAAGGACAGTTTGCTCACCTAGAACACCGTCCTTTCTCTGATTTGGGCTATAAGAAAGTTTCCCTGCTTTTACGCCGTGCCTCGACACCTAACATCTCACCACCTTGCAGCAGGCTGTCGGCTTTCATTACTTTCATACTCTCACTCTCGCCTCCTAGATGCGTCCCTCCAGGGCCCTGTCGGCTCTGTTACCAGCTGTTTGGAGGTCTGTGATCAGATCACCTCATCGCGACATGTTGGCACGGTGTGAGGAGTGAACTCTAGCTGCTTGCCCTGGTCAGCTCACTTGACAGTCTGATGCTTTTGCTGAGTAATGCTGTTCTCCCGGCCCTGGGAGGGTGATGGTGCGAGCGGGCCGTACAGACGGATTCTGTCACCTCATTTAGCACAGGGTCACAGTGCCAGGAGCAGCAGAACAGGGACTTCCAGAGCAGCGAGGCAATGGTTCCTTCATCTTGGGCCAAACAGTTATAGTCTCCAGTGTGCTGGCGCATTTTGTCCAACAACCTGCCTTCCTGCTTCCTTCCATCATCACCCTGGACCTTGGTGACACCGGGGGAGCAACCAAACCCCTACCCACTGGTCCAAGTGACCCTAAGCACCTCAGCTGCAGTTTGTTGCTTGATTCAGTCGTCTGTTGTTGCAGGTTCTTCGTACACCGGTACGGTAGCCAAAGATGATCGTGTAGAATATTATTTCGTTCAGTTCCGGGCCATGTGAGCTCATGAAGAGCATCACAAACGAGAGCTAATGCTCAATACACTGCCTTTTTGCCTTTTTCTCTTGAGGTTCAATGAAAACTTTGTTTATAGAGAGGTTTCTCAGGAAACATCACCACAGCTTTATAAACAGCGAGAGAAAAAACACTGCTGTGTTCATTTGCCACGATGGTTCCACTCGAAAAAGGTTCCACTTACGTGAGGGAATCTAGGGGATCGTGAAAACCTCGTGAGACCCTAAAGAGGCAGAGAGAAACACAAGGGCCTTAAACAAACATACTGGTTCAGTTATTAGGGACAGATTCTAGCAAAATGTCCAAAAATCTCAAGGCAATGCCATGTGGGGGCACCCCGGTCCGCTTTTCTTAGCACTATGGACTCACTAGAAAACACAAAAGGAGACCGGGTTGCAACCCATGTGAAAAGAATGCACAATCCAAGAGTCGAGCATCACCTCACCAGAGGTGTGATATGAACCAGGGAGGCTGTGCATAGGGAACCAGAGCTCTGAGTGCCAATCTAAGCGATTCTGGTTCGTATCCCACCTCTGGTGAGGTAATGGTTGTCTCTTGGATTGTCTCTTGGGCCTTTGATCTCGACCTGAGTCTTCCTACCACCAAATACTGGTACGTCTGCAGTGGCTAAACCTCAGTCATCTGGATTTGAGTGTGCTGACGGGTGTTTGCTCTCACCTCGGCCTCGCTGCCCTCTCTCAGGTTGTAGGTGAGGTTATGGTGGATTTCGGAGGTGAAGATGTTGGAGTATTCGGGGTACAGTTCCAGCACCTCCCTCAGCCCTCTGACACTGATGTACTGCAAGTCGCAGTAGGTCAGAGCCTTCACGTCGGCGTTGGTTTTGATCACGTGATCCTGAACGGGCAGGTCCGAGCCGATCAAGTCGCCCTTCCCTATGACACATCATCGTGACTTGCAATTATGTACCAGTCCGTAAGATTGTGCGGTAATTATATATTGTAGAGAATGATCTGCCCCCTACTGGCCGTCTAATAAACTTGTGCCGGTTATTACTGTTATAAGATCTACTAAAATAAAACAAAGTGCCTGATTAGGAAGAATTACCGACCCAGTATGGCGAGCACCATGTTGTCCTTCAGGACCTCCAGAGATCCCGAGCAGACGAAGTAATTGGCGTGAAGAGCATCACCCTGCCGAATCAGATACTCTCCGGGAGCGCAGAACGAGGTTTTAATGTGCAGCGACAAGGAGCGCAGGCAGCCTCGACTCGCTCCCTCAAACACAGGAAGCTGCAAGATGTCTTTGTTCAGGTGCATGGCGATATCAGCCCGAAGTTCGTCTGGGAAGTCATGCAGGAGCTGCCGAGAACAAGATTTTTTATTGTTAGTTCAAAATCAAAAGAGCATTATTAGCTGATGAAAGGGTAACAGCATTCCAGAGATCAATGGAACCCAGTGACTCTTTGAATACACTTTCAAAAAAATGAGCACGACCAGTAAACGGCTAGGCTAGCCGGGCTTACCTCATTAGCGTCGATGCCGTTGTTAACGGACCACGTGGTCTGAAAGTACTCGAGCATGCGCTGCTTGAGCTGCTGAGGGAGTCCGTGTACGCGTATGAAATCCTTCAGGTCCTTCATGCGCGTGTGATAGAGTGAGCGGCGCGAGTACATGCGCTGGATGATCGCCGTCACGTTCCCGAACACCACCGCATGCATCAGTGCTGCAATCAGGACAAGGAAGGCAGAAACGGTCGTAAAGCAAAACGCCGCCGTGCCTCAGGAATACAGACGCAAATGAAGTACGAAGAAATCGGCGCGTTGCTTTTAGACAAGCTGGAATAGCAGCGCCGCAAACGTTTGCGGATTTCACGTGAGGCTGCCGATTCGGGACCGAGTCAAGAGTTTAGAGGCTGTGTCATGTTTTGTCACTTGGACTGTGGGAGGAAACCGGAGTACCCGGAGTAAACCCACGCAGACACGGAGAGGACATGCAGACTCCACACAGAAAGAAAGGACCCAGGCCGCCCCGCCCTGGGATTGAACCCGGGACTTTCTTGCTGTGAGGCGGCGGTGCCGCCCGACCGAGCCCTCGTGCCGCCCCCGATTATACAGTAAGCAGTAGTGTGCAAAAGTCTCAGGCCACCATTATATTCGATGTAACGTCGTTGTAGCAATAGTAGGAGGACCGTATAGAATTCTTTCTCCGATTTTCGTGCAGTATTAAGGAGCTGCATTGCAGTCGTCCCTTCTACGGTCTAAAAAAAGCTTGGCCAGGCATGGTCACAAAGGCCAAAGCTCACCAAGATTAGAATGAAGATCAGTGCAAAGAGTATGACGGACTGATGCACCCCCAGTCAGAAAGTCTGGTTGAATCGTCACCAGCATGTGAGACATGCCCATTATACCGAATCTAACGGTGGCCTAAGACTTTTGCACAGCCCTGAATATTTGGAAGGACTTTTTCCATACTTGGTTCACATTCGATATTTACGTCACGTCCGAGGATCGTTTTAAGAAGGACAGGGCCGTCGTTCTAATGCCGTACCCCCGATCAGCATGGTGCAAATGGAGAATATCTTCTCAGCGTCCGTGTTAGCGCACACGTTCCCGAATCCGACGCTGGTGAGGCTGCTGAGGGTGAAGTAGAGCGATGCGATGTAGGCGCTTCGTACAGTCGGGCCTCCGAACGTACTGTTCAGGTACGGCGTCTCCAAACGCTTCCCGAGCTCGTGCAGCCAACCTGCAGGCAGAACAGCTTTGAACAAGAATAAAAAAAAGCTACAAGATGATGTCAGCTTCCAAAAACACGGAGCTTTGTTTCTGCAGAGGTTCATGTCATTCAAAAATAATAATAACAAAGTGACATTTCGCGAGGGAGAACAAACACTTGCATACGGCTTGTTTTTTTTGTTTTTTTTTACAATATTCAGCGCTGCTGGATGGAAGCGTTGAGGTTTTGGGGGATTTAGAGACCCCTCTGGTCGGAACGTGCTACTGCAAGCAAGAATTATTATTATTATTTTTTTTTAAATCGCCAATGTAATAGTGATTATTTTTGGATTCTAAGTCTTGCTGTAATGCTGTGTTGGAAGTTGTGTGTGCGTCAGGTTTCGACCCACTCAGGAATGAACAGAGCTCGTTACTTTATATTCAAGATCCTCTGCAATACAGCTTTAATCATTTCATGTCTTACATCCAAAGCACTTTGGTCCCACCATTAATAATTGCCACGGTTAGCCCTGGACCCACATTTCTCCATCTCAAAGAGTGCGTGTGTTACCAATGTCCCAGTCCTGATGGTTAGCGTTGCGTTCCATCTCTTTCCGTCCGATGACGTACCAGATGCAGGCCATCCAGTGAGCGAGCAGAGCGAACATGGACATGAGGAGCGTGAGGACCATGGCGCTGTACTGAGAGTAACGATCCAGCTTCTGCAGCAGACGCAGCAGGCGAAGCAGACGCACCGTCTTCAGCAGGTGGACCAGAGACGTCTGGGACGGTGCAGATGTTCAACGTTTTTCATTCGTACCGGGAGTCAAAGCAAAATCAATGTATTATTAGAGGATCGATGGCGCTGTTGGAACAATTTCTTTAAAAAAAAATTAAAAAGCATTGCTACAGACCAAGAGTCCCATTATATTCATGACCCATGCTCTGCCAAACCCCTGACAAACACCACACCATACAGGGAGCGCGGGACGCCCAAAGGGTCCTAAATGGTGCCCAGTACATTCAGTCCTCAACATGAAATCCTACTATGATGTGCGCTGAGCCTGGATCTCATCAGACATTTCCCGTTAAACGTGCTCGTACTTACGACGGTGACATTGAAGGCGTAGAGAAGATCGAACGGTAAAGCAGCCACCAGATCCACAAAGAACCAGGTGGCAGCGTAATGGATGCAGATGGAGCGTGGATCGTAAACCACCTGACCGGACTGGCTCACGTAGGTGGTGCGAAAGTTTAGGATGATATCTGGAAAGATGGAAGCTCTTTTTGAACATCTGGCAACCTCAGTGGAATACCGACATGGCTGTGTTTCATAAGCATGCCTCCTGAAAGCCGTCCAATGGACTGGGGCCCCGTTCAGGGCCAGGCTCCAGGAGAAGGAGCTATAAGACGCAAGACATGTGCGATACATGTTTTCTCACCGAGAATGAAGAGCATTTCAACCGCGATGTCAGAGACGATGGTGCTCCGTGCCGCCGTGTCCGACTCGAAATAGGGCGTGAAGCACACGTTATAGGGCACCGTCACAGCCACGTAGAACGTCGCCAGGAGGATCATCCAGTCCCACAATGCCTTGCACACGCTGTAGTGGAGCAGGATGAAGCGGGATTTTTGCACCGCTGCCACCTTGTACTCGGGCAGCGACGGCTTCTCAAACATGTTCTGTACGACAAAGTCAGGCAACATTTCAAACTTTTGGCACAAGAAAAGACACCTGATTCTTCCTTTTCACGTCACAACCTCTTACTTGTTGATGAGCTTTAAGAGCGCGAGCTTACATGGCACGGAAACCTACCTGCTTAACCCAAACATGAGCTGTAAAGCGTAGCCTCTGGCACAGAAAGTTTTATTAAACACAAAGCAGAGAAATGGGCACGCTACGTCAGGGTGCTCAGCGTGCACAGAGATGAGCCAGGATGGGATTTGGCGTTTTTTTTTTTTTTAATCGGACGAACTTGTTGTTTGGGCTTTATCTGTCCTCGTTGGACCTCGTGTTAGTTTTCTCGTCACTGACATTCCTTAAAGGAGCTGATCCGTGCCGCTAGACGTCCTACCTCACCTGCACTGCTGCGATTGTACTCGATGTTTCTGTCGTTTCGACTATCGCCTGCGCTAGAGGAACTTTTCGTTCCTGAATACTAAACGACCGCCGAGCGGCATCGTGTCGCGTGTCTGAAGTGAGATTTCAGGCTCGTTAAGTTGCGGCGATGGAAATTGCGTCCTATCCCCGACTCGAACCCCTTTCGTTATATCATCTTCCTCTTTACACCTGTGTAATTACAGCACGAGAACAGAACCCAGAGCTTCTCTCGCTCCAGCACGATGAATCCTACCCGAGAAATCAGGCTGCAATGAAAACGCCCTGCACAGTCAGGATTAAATTGATGTTTTCTGATATCTCTCGTGTCCCCTGTGGCGTCTTATCAGGTTCTTAATGAGGTTGTAATGGAAAAAGGCAAGTGATTATAGACGGTGAATTAAAAGCCCAGCGATCATAAGTCGTCCTTCCAAACCGCTCGTAATGTTCAGTACTGAGTGGGTATTGACCCTCTAACTTTTAGCGCTAAATCCATATGCCCCCTTTGTGCACCGTTATCGATTAAAACAACGTTACAACCTTCTATAAATGACCGTGAACGACCTCTGAAGGTGCCCTGTGGGATCTGGGACACAACGCTAGTATAAGATCCTTTAAGTCCTCTGAGCTATGAGGTGGGGCCGCCACGGTTGGGATTTGTTTTTCCAGGACATCCCACAGACGCCCATCGGATTTTCACCTTGGGAGATTTGCCGCGCATTTTCAGGTCAGCACCTTGAACACTTGTTATTTCCACAAGCCATTGCTGCACAGTTATTGCAGGGCGGCAGGGGTGGGACACGAAGGACGGTTGGTGGGTTGATGGGACCGGCGATTGGCCAAGCGCCTTGTTGCGTCTCTGTGTACACTCTTTGGATCCATTTTCATACTGGTCTGATCCAAAACACTTCAGAGACACCAACTGACAATTCATATCTTTTAATATATGTGGAAGGAAACACGAGGAACCCGAACGGAGACGCTCAGAACATCCAAACTCCACGAGGAAGGAGTCCGGACCAACCCAGGAAGCTCTGGAACTGTGAGGGGACAGAGCTAAGCACAAACTGCCGTGCCGCCCTGTTGCATAGCTTATTCGTGCAGAAACGTCACGTCAGGAGAGTGTGACCTTTGTTTTTAACCAAATGCGGAGCTTAAATATTCATGCATTTTATATAGAAACTGCAGCAAGCTGTCGGAGGCTGACCTCCAAAACATGAAATGCCTCTAAACACCTGCTACTGCGCACTAAAACTGTAGCAGTCATTAATCTCCGACGCGCACGCACACACACACACACACACACAGAGCCTGGCGGAAGCAGGGGGTGGAATGAAGAAGGATGAGAAAGAAAGATGAGCGAAAATAACAGGTTTGAGTTCTAGAGGCATGTGGGATGGAAATTAATAATAATCCAAATCCAGTTGAAGCCGTGGTTCGACGGAATTAAATGGAAAGCAATAAACGAAGGATGAATCAGTAAGGCTGCTGTACGACAAACCAGAACCATGGTTTTACTTCATACCTGCGAATGGCATCAAGGTATGCTGCACAAGACGTCTCCAAAACTATTCGGACATTGAGCTGGTTTCCTTTTTCAGCTCGAGATACCTTGGATCATGGTGCTTTTTCAATTTTACTCAACTGCAAGAACATTACTGATCTTCTGACGTTGATCCGCTGGTATTTGCATATCAATAAAAACAAATATTTCAGGAGCGCTTTTCCACGTTTAGTTTGGTATCTAATTGGCGTCCACCTTAATGCCCAGCTCCAGAACATTACCCAGTCCTGACGCTCACGTCTTTGGAGCCGTTCTGTGAGTTTTCTTTCGACTAGGATATGCTTTGCTGTCTCAAACATCGACGAGCTTTGGGCGCCCAGCACCCTGTCGCCAGTCCTCCGACTGCCCCTGTCCGGGAGCACCCCACGAGCCTTGTGCTTTAGGAGATGCTCATCTGGCCATAACATCTTCACTTCTGATTT
Organism: Parotocinclus haroldoi; assembly: GCA_034779995.1. NCBI lineage: Eukaryota > Metazoa > Chordata > Actinopteri > Siluriformes > Loricariidae > Parotocinclus > Parotocinclus haroldoi. Next base: position 19,729 of record JAUZST010024234.1, read on the forward strand.
CTCCCACATGCAGCAAGCCATCAGACCGTTCACTTAGCCTCGGATGCACCCCAGAACTTCACATGCGTCTTTGTAACCCAATAATCAGCGTTAGTGATGCGCTTATCGGCCCCTTTATTAAGAACTGCCCAGTCCGGCAATTATCAAGCCAGCAGCGATGGGTTACTGCTTAAGAACTAGAGAATCAACAAACTCTACATGGATTCAGTGTTTCATGGAAAACTGTTCTTTCATCAAAGCTGAAGCAACAAGGTGCCTAATCGTGTGGCCTTCAAACCCCAGAGAGCCTGCCTTGTTATATATTAAATTCAAAACCTGACTCTGGCTTCTCATTTTCCCCTCAGGGTTCTGCGCTTCCAGCCTTTATCCCCACTTTATCCCACACAGAGAGATGACAGAACGTTCGATCAACTTTTTTCTCCATCCATCATCATCTCACATGCAGTCGGGGTCAGGTGGACAATAAGTACAGGTTCCTAACTGCTAAGAGCTCGTTCTGGTTAATGGTCTGCTGTGACACACACACACACACACACACACACACGTCATTCAGTGAGTCAGTTGATAACAGATGAACTTCAAATGACGGAATTATGACAAACAATGCAACAACGGCCACAAATAGCAGCCTGAACTCATGCGGGACGGTCGGGGTTCAGTGTTAAGGTTCTGGACTATGAACCAGAAGGGTAGGCCTAGTCCCAGCACTGCCAATCTGTAACTTTTGGAGCGCTGAGCAAGTCCTTAGCCCACAAAAGCTTGGATTGTATCCATGGTAACTATGAGGAATAACTGAGCTACTGTATGTAATGCTAAGCCGATCTGAAGTCTGTTCATTGTATTTCGCTAAGCCCTGTAATATTGCGTCACAGATGTTTTGGGTTTGCACTGCCGCGTCTTTCTCGCTGTCCTGTTGTGTGTGTTCTAACACTGTTATTTATTTTGGTATGTATTTCGGCCTCGGTGAGCGAGAGACAGACGGTGTTTGTGGGTGAGCCGTACAGGGAAAAAAAAGCTCCATCTGTTTGTAGGTGGAACTGAAGTGTGTAATAGGGATGGAGGGATGGAGCAGGTTGAATGGCTGGGTAGCTGAAACCCACGAAGGAGAAATAAAACACTTAGTCGTTCATAGATGCACGGATGGATGGATGGATGGACAGATGGGTGGATGATATTGGATGGATTGATGGATGGACAGGTTGATGGACAGGTGGATGGATGGACAGATGGACGGATGGATGGATGGATGAATGGGTGGAAAGATGGATGGGTGGAGGGAGGGATGGCGGGACGATATATGGATGGATGGATGGACGGATGTAGAGATACACAGATGAATGGATGGATGGAGGGACAGATGGACAGATGGGCAGATGGATGGATGGATGGACAGACAAATGGATGGATGTAAAGACAGATGGGTGGATATGTAAATGGATGGACGGATGGACGGACAGACAAACGCATGGGCAAATGGATGGACAGATGGATGGATTGATGGATGGACATTTTGATGGACAGGTGGTTGGCTGGATGGAGGGAGGGAGTGATGGAAGGATGATAGATGTATGGATGGATGGACGGATGGAGAGATACACAGATGGCCGGACGGACGGATGGATTGATAAATGGATGGAGGGACAGATGAAGGGACAGACATATGCTGTATAATTCACTTGCAACCATCCCTTCTCCATTAGCATGTGTAGTTGGCATTATGCGGACTTGATCACCGCGTCGGAGTCCAGTGGCCACGCTTTACACCATGCCAGTTAATTGTCTGGGGAACTGCAGAGGGCTGTGCCCTTTGACCTTAACTTCAAATTGTACCAACGGTCTTATGGCATCCCAATACATGTACTTACTGGGACTGTGTGCTTGTGTGTGCTCGGCTGTAACACATGCACTAGGTCATCAGGAGGCGTGTCCTCATACTTTAGGTGATATTGTGTATACAGACAGACAGATTAGCTGATTGATTGAAAGGCCGATTGATTACAGATATGTCAGTATCTGGGCTGTTAGTGATAGGTAATGATGGTGCTGTTGTATCACAGCTGTTAACTCCTAGTGACTCACGACTCTTATTAGACTCACAAATAGGTCGCGTTTAAGAGGAACAGCTGCTAAATGAGTGGATGCAGGGCGGAACAAACGTTCTCACGCTGAGGGATGAGGTCAATGAGAGCAAAAAACCCTCCAATTTAGTCAAGAGGCACGGTCGTGCCCTTAAGAGATCACGAACGTGCTTCTACGAATTTCTGCTGAATATTACCCTCAACCCGGCGGAGACGTCTCGAGCGTGACAAGGCATAAAAAGGGACATTTTTATTAGAGAGATATTTAAAGTATTCTAAAATATTTATTGCCTATTACGAGCAGGGAGTTTATCATTCAGTATCTCGTGAAGCCCTAAGCTAATCGTTTAAAAACCGCTCCTGCCTTTAGGCTTGAGAAATGGTTCATAGGAAACGCAGAGTGGAAAAAGCACGTTTTTTAATACTGATAATTAATCGCTGCATACACAGGGGGATTCTTTATCGTTATAGGTCACACTGTTTGTAAGATGGCAACGTTTCACGTCTTTGCGGCTCAGACTTTAAAGTTATATCCAGAAAAACTACCTGAGGCTTTTCAGGGCATCTGAAAAAATGGACTTTAAATGAGGGGATTAAAAATGTAAAGTATATGTCATTAAATACTTCTCTTGGGATACAAATAAATGACAGTTACTACAAACAGTTGGCATGCAATTTATTTTGCACTAAACCTCACGGTTTAAATGAGACGTAAACGTGGATCCGTCGTGTTTTCTGGACCTCATCTGGATCTCTGGACCTCATCTTCTCATTTTTCTCATTTTTACAGCCACCTAAGTGGCTACTACTTCGAATGGATTCCACCATTAATTACGTGGTTCTAACGAAGGGGTGCGGTCACAGAGGGGTTTGGAAATAACCTCTCATTAAAACTTCACCTTGTTCTTGATGGTAGCCATTATAATCCGTACTCACTTCACTCAGGTCGACGTCGTTCTTCGCTCCTCGTCTGAACTGGCTGGTGATCTGGCAGAGGACGGAGTGACCGCGAAGCCTGGCGTCAACAAACCGGGAGTTTCTGCTCTTCCGGCTCTGCTGCTTATCATCTAAACCCAGCAGGGGGGAAAAACCGTCGGTAACAAGTTCCACAAGGGTTCTTTGGAGGAACTCAATCTTTTACTTTGCATCAGAAGGTCCTTTCTACCTCAAGTGGCTTTGAGTGCTTTAATTCCATTGTAGGTCTGAACCTACAGTTCAGGAGTTACACGGTTATAACAGAGTTATAATACAGGTCTGCAGATGGACAGATATCCCGGAGAGAACAGGCCAAAACTCCACAAATTAGCGCTGAATTTTTCTATTTTTCTATTTCTATTTACTTGCGTTGCTTTTTTTTTTTATGACACAATGCTACTGTTACCTGATTTTACATCGGCGCAAAGTCGTACTATCTTTTAATACTTCGGTTTTACAATAGCATTTTAGAATCTTACACACGTTTTAACAGCACTCTTCTTCTTAACCTCATGCTTACCATCTCTCCGGCTGCCATGATGATTCCTGCCGTGGGAATCCGTCACGTCTTTAAAGGAGAAAAGAAAAAGCACCATCTCGCCTTTCTCATTCTTTATTGGAACGATGTCCAGCAAACACCAGAACGATGTTCCTGCAACACAACACAACACAACACAACACAACACAGCACAACCTGTCAAGTCGTAAAGTACAGAAACCATCATACAATGAGAATAATACCATGAATAAGGCAATAAAAGATTAGGTAGCTGATCTGCCGTTATAAATTACAATCGTTTATTATATTGTTGACAGCATCTTCCTCACCATCTTTCCTGTAGAACTGGACCTCGGCCTGGTACTCTTCTTTCCCCTCCAGGGCTTTCTCCATACCCTGAGCCACCTGATCGCTAGTTCCTGAACCATACAGGAAGCGGCAGGTACAGTTTTTCTGCATGACCTCTGTCCTCCCGAATCCGGTCAGCTCACAGAAGCCGTCCGAGCAGTACACGATGGGGTACCCTCTGTGACCCTGAGCGTTTCCAAGCAGGAAGTTACTGTCTGCGCATCAAAACACAGAGATGGAAGTTTTAATGTGAAATAATTCATTCATTTAAAAAAAAACCACAGCGGCCACAAATGATGCCGCCACTGCATTCAGTGTATAAAAAAAGGTCCTCAGTCTAGATTTCCAGATCCTCCCTGGGCTGATCCGCTTTGGTTTGTTTACAGAAACTTGTGGGAATTTGCTCGTATTTCCTCCTCCGTGCTTCTGAAGATCTAGGTTCTAGTTACCGCATCTCAGACAGCGCTAGCGTACTGGTCAACGTACTGGATTGTGATCCTTAAGGTCCAGGATTCAAACCCCGCCTCTGTCAGGCTGCCACTCTTGGGTCCTTAACCCACAACGGCTTTGATTGTAAGGCTGTTATTAGATGTACGTTGCTGGGGAGAAGGGTGTCTGCCTTTCTAATTTTGTTTTTGTTTTGGGGGGGGGGGCGTGTTCTCATGTTGTATTTTGGGTGTGTTTAGGACATACCATGCAAGTTCTTATTCTACGCTCTTATGACTCTGCTCACAAACAGCCAGTTTTTAAGTGAGCTCAGTTTTGAGATGATCAGTCGCACGTGAAACAACTCCTGCCTCACCTTTCCTGAGACTACATGACACTTTAAAGTGGTGATTCCAGTCATAATGGATGCTCACAGCCCTGTAGTTTGTTACAGCAGATCTCCCGAGCAACTAGATGAAGCTATTTTGGGAGGCACTGAAGCTAGTGGTGCTGCTGCTGCTGCTGCTGCTGCTGACAGGAACCATTTTGCACCGCAACCAGAGAGAGGCTTGGATGCAAATTACATCATTTTTTACTTCGTCAATTTTTACAACCGCCTGGGTGGCTACTACTTGGAACGGATTCCACCATGAATCATGTGGTTTTAACGAAGTGGTCAAAGTGGGGCTTTTATAGAACTGCTCATTAAAACTACACCTTTATAACGAACACATCCGTCTCTGTAACATTTTCCCTAATAACCATGCAGCTCATTATCAATAATACACAGCGATTGTATCCTGTATCAGCAACTGTGTTTACAGACTGCAAAGACTCAGGGGACAGTTCTGTAACTTGACAACCACACAGAACACACACTCACACACACACACACACACACACACAGGGTCCCATGAGTCTTCTGAGCAGGTACAAAAACAATATAATAGACAGAGAGAGAGAGAGAGAGAGATTCACACTGCATGTTCAAGCAAAATCACCTTTTATCATAGTGCCTATTTTAGAAAACATGCTTTCTAACTGATTCACATTCTAGGCAGCATTTCTGCTTATCTGAGACGTTTTTGTCTGCAACATGAGGCAAGTTTGTCTTCAGCTTCAGCGGCGATTATAATTCAATTACCTGATGCATATGCAAACACAGTACATAGCCAAAAGTATGTGGACACTAGCCCTATACCGGTATCATGTTTTTTTTTTTTAACGATATAAAACATCCATATCGCGATATCGCGATGTCTTTGCGTGATGTGTTTACACAGCGTGTGTGCGTCTCATACGTGACTCATAGGCAGAGCAACAGATACGGCAGAAAGTGGTTCTGCGGTGGAGGAGTTTGCCCCAAAAAGGGGAGCGACTTTGGTAGTGTGGAGGTGGTTTCGGTACAAACCCTACAACAGTGATATGTAAGCTACGCAAAAGGTCTGCAACAGCAGGCTAATATATTATAATTGACTAATAAAGACTGATAAAGACTAATATATTAATATTGATGTCATTTTAGCAGACGCCCTTATCCAGAGTGACTTACAATTAATACAGTCTTACAGTCCAAGCAGTTGTGGGTTAAGGGCCTTGGTCAGGGACCCAACTCTGGTCCAGTCGCTTAACCGCTAGGCCACCACAGTCAGGCATCGAATCTGTTTCACCACCTCAAGCAGAAGCACGCAGTTGAGTACGAATACAATCCAAAATGCTGCGAGGTGAGGTATTTTAAAGTGTCAAATATATTTTGTTGCAACTGTATGTTCTTGAAATATATCGCCGACTATATCGTTAGCGCAAAAGCACCCTAAAATAGCGTGATATCACTTTAGGGTCATATCGCCCACCCCTAGTGGCAGCTGGACGAGAACTTCTCTTAATAATGGCATGTCCAAAGCAGAGGATGAGTTCCACTTTTGATCCTTTAGGTTTTCCTATGGTTCATTCCTCAGCACATTTAAGTTGTCTTTCCTTGCCATGGCAACCATGTTCATTTGGTTTGTAAGCCAAGGTGTTTGTGACGCTTAGTTTCAAAAGTTTTTTAAGTCCAAAAAGAAATGGTGTGAGTTGGGATAACTTCTCAACCAAACATCAGCACCATGTTTTCTGCACTCAAGGTTTAACAGTCAGGGATTTTCATTACAGATAAGGGCATGGGCGCCTGGGTAGCACTGCAGTCTAATATGCTGCCCCACCACCCAGGGTCCCAGGCTCGAGTCCCGGCCGTGCCATCCGGCCATCACATGCGGACACGATTGGTCGTCTTCCAAGGAGAAATGCCAGGTCACAGGATCACCCACCAGTGCTGCACCAGTGGCCCTGCCCTAATGTCCAGAGCATCCCTATGTTCTCCTAATCCAAAAAATGCTAAAAGGCTAAAACCCCAGCGTACCGCACAGTTAAGGAACGTGTCATGTACATTTTTGTGTCTTTAGTTATTTATAGTAGGAAGTAATGCAAACTAAAAATCGACATAACTTTGGTTTTGTTCATTTACACAAAAGCTTCTGCGGGAGCATGAATATGAAGAAAAAAATGATGTGTGCATTACATTCATGTCATGTAACCTTATCCAGAGTGATTTACAACAGATGCAGACATACAGTCCAAGCAATTGTGGCTTAAGGGTCTTGCTCGAGGGCCCAAAAGTAGCAGCTTGGCCGAGGTTTGAACCCAGGACCGTCCGATTCATAGTTCAGTACTTCAACTAGCAGGCCGCTGCCGTCCCATACTGAAAACCAGGAAACAAACTTTGGGATCCTTTCAGAGGTTCAGAACGTCTTATTAACGTCTCATTAACGTCTCATTAACGTTCGTTTCTGCAGGCCTTTCGGTTAACTTTTTTCATTCGGACAATTATTGAACGTTGCCCCAGTGCACTGCGCAATATGATTTTGATCAGTGGGGCAGTCAGATCCTCGTGCCAACCCTTTGTTTATCAAATCATTTAAAAAAAAAAAAAACAAAAAAAAAAACAACGAACGCTCTTGAACCCGAGTTGGTTTTTCAGCATTCAGTATAACGAACTTGTTCATGAGCAGAAGATTGTGCTAGAAATCTGGAGCGTAACATTTATTTTTGTCTTAATTCTGTCTTGAAATCAGTTTCACTAATTGTGTATGACTGAAAACTATTGCAAATTTGTTGCAAATGCATGGCGATAGCCGCGAGAATGATGAACTATGCTGAACTAAAGAGAAGCGTGTGTGTGTGTGTGTGTGTGTGTGTGTGTGTGTGACAGAGAGAGAGAGAGAAGGAGGCAGAGAGAGAGAGAGAGTTACTCACGGGTTCCATCGAAGCGCGTTGCGATGGTGTCTAGGAAAGTGTTTTGGGGCGCCAGGAGCCCCTTCATCACTGGCATGGTGACGCCTGGGTGTGTGTTTGGTAATTCCAAACAAATCCACACACTCTCTATCTTTGTCTGTCCTCATTCAATCCTCCTGAGCTGAGGCTCCGGGTGAGAGGCTGAACTACCCCATGCTGATCTTGATTTGAGGATTTTGGGGCTTCTCCTTTGTTCCTGTTTTTTTTTTTGGAGATGCAGGTGCAGTCCCAAGGACTCCTGAACTCTCAGTGCTTCGCACTTGTCCTTTTTCCTTTGTTACCCTACGCCCTTTTCCCCGTCTGTTTTTGTCCTTTATTTGTTGGACATACGTCTCTTTTTCCTCCACTGAGCTTCATCTGTATTGCTGCTCTGTGACTCTGTCCCTCCCTCCCTCCCTCCCTCCCTCCCTCTCTCTCTCTCTCTCTCTCTCTCTTTGTTTCTCTCTCTTGCTCTGATTCTCTTTTTCTGTCTTTCAGCTCTCTCACTCCCCCTTACCCTCTTTCGTCTTGTTGCCTGTCACTGTCTCCCTCTTCTCATTATGCCTGCCTCTGTGTCTTTTTTTCACTTCTCCCTGGTGTTTTGCTGTTTTTTTTCTCTTTCTCTGTCTCTCATCCTTTCTGTTTTTCTTCGGCGTTTGTGTCTATATTTCTATCTCCCTGTTGCACTGCGAGATCTTTCTCTGTATCTTTGGTGCTCTCTGTCTCTTGCTCTCTTGTTAATCCGACCATCTGCTCATCTTACTCTTTTCTTATTAAAAGCAGGGTTGCCAGGGCGTTCCTGTCCTGAAATTCACTCCTTTAGGCATCAGTCCTTCGGACTCTCCTGTACCAGACCAGGTCCTTCCTCGTGCCATTAATATCCAGACCCTTCCCAGCCCCCATCCTCAGACCACAGCTTTCTAGGTCTTTCAAGAGCCAGACCCGCCTCGTCTATGCAGTGTGCCAGACCTGGGAATGCAGCTCCAGAACCAAAAGCCCTCACAGAGGCGGTACACAATCTAGAGAGGCTCAGCGTTGAGAACTAGAGGCTGCGCCAACTGAGCTGAAGCTCACATTCCATCGCTGGAGAACTGAGGACTTTTGGTTACAGAGTTGCCTTCCCTTGAAGGAGCAGAGTGATAATTACGAGGTCCGGACTCACAGTGCCCACTTGGGACACGTGTGGGACGTGGTCTGTTACACATGACCCAGAACAGGGTCTCACAAGAGGTACACCTTTGACAGGGCACAAGTCCATCTCTGTTCTGGAAGTTGTTTCCATGAGTCAGATTTTACCTTATTATTATAACAGTTGTTAGTTCCCTGTATGAATTTCTGTGTTTCCTGGACCATGTTATTCTTTACTTTTAGTTTCTCTCTGGTCAGTGGTAGCCCTGTGCTGGTTTCTCACCCTTAAGGATGAGACCGGGGGGGGCTAATACTTGTCCAGAGTATCCCAAAACCCACTGTCAGTCATCACAGTTCCTTATATGCGAGAACCAGGCAGTAATTTCCATGAATTTCTATTTGTTTTGCTCACATTAATGCACGTGTGACAATGTGTGTGCGTGCGTGTGTGACAATAAAACCGCTTGCTGCTGCAGAAACACACACATTTGCACAGTAACAGTGTCCTTGACAACCCCGTTCCATCTGCACGACACATAGCAGTCTCACAAACACACACATGCTCACTCTTTATGATCATAATTAATAAAAAAAATTAATTCATCTATTAATCCTGTGATTTTACTTGGTACAGAGACAGAAAGACACAGACAGGCAGACGGACGGACAAAGCCATTGCAAGTTACGCATGCACCACCGCCAGTCTTGTTCTATTTTTGAATTCTGACAGACAGTTTTTTTTTTCTCTCTTTCTCTCTCGATGGATCCAGCCAAAAGCCCGGCAACCCCGGTGTAGCCAGGCAGCCACCATTAGCCAGTTCATTTGCATAAATCTGCCTAAAAGCCCTGGGAGAGAAGTCAAGCTGGGGCTCTGCTAACACGCGTATTATTACCGGCTCCTTCTAGCTAAATGTAGTATTTAATGTAGGAATAGCAACATTAACCTGATTTAGAGCTATAACATTTATTTGTTATACAGTTATTTTATTCCATTAAACAAGATCATCAGCAAAGCAAAGGAAAAGTGCAAAATTTGTTCGATTAGGCAAATGAGATGCAAACTCAATGATGGTGATTGAGTATTAAGGGATAAAATCATTAAGGTGAACCAGGGTGCCCCCGCATTGTGTTCAGTAGGGCGTACGGTCACCCAAGAGGGTCAGAACACCCTGACAGTGATGGGGCATGGACAGGATCAGATGATCCAGCAGATCTTATGGGATCCTCTTCATATTCCTTCTGAAATCTCCTCATTTAAAGAGATAAAAAATGATGAAAGTGCAATCAGGGAAACATAATCCAGCGTTAATACGTTTACGAATAAGCTAATAAATACAGTATAGTCCAACAAATGACAGTTATAGCGCTATATTTGGTCGTCTGCTACATATCTGAGCATGTTTCACTTACTGTGCCCTGCTGGCGACACAAAAGCTTGCATTTTTCAGTAAAACAGTCATGGTTTAAAGTCTTGCTTGTGTTGCTTGCTGTGTCTCAATAAAAACGAGAGGGTCACATCTGCTGAGAAACTGGGGCATCGCTAAAAATATTAGCCCAGTTCCTCAGCACTCAGAGAGGAGCAGCTATTAAAACTATATGTTAAGTATCAAACAACAATGAAACCCTTTAAACGTCTAAAAAAAAAAAGGCGGAGAAAACAAAGCGGAGAAAAGGAAGTAGACGATCAATAAACGTAATCACGAACCAAAATTACGGTAGTATACATTTTAAACCTCGTGAACCACGTGGAATAAAGATTCGGTTCGCATGAATGGTCGATGAAATCTGATTTGATATTGGTCCATCACATTTGATCATTTGATTTAAATCGGAGTAAATCGTTCACAGTCGAGGATGGAAAAAACTTTGTGAGGTTAAAGTGGCATACAAACGGGCGCTAACCCTTCTGAAAAAAAACAAGCATTGACCAACATCAGATTCATGCTGGCTTAAGCTGGTGTGCTGCAAGAACCAGCAAAGATCAGGATGTGCTGGTCACCACCATCCAAAAACCGGCAAAGGCCAACATGTGTTGGTCACCAGAGTCCCCAGTAAAGACCAGGATAAGAACCAGCATGTGCTGGTGACCAGCATCCCCAGTAAAGACCAGCATCCACAGCAAAAACATGTTCAAAACACAACAAACGCTGGTCACCACCAAGTCATCATGCTGGTCTGGGGTTATTTTTAGAAGGGAAAGGTGATGAACCGAATACAAAAGCGAAGGGGAAAGAGTTGCAGAAATCCGTGTACACTAAAAAAATAAAGTGAAAAGATTACAAATGTTGTAATATGATATTTACAACGTCAACGGGCTTAATTTGTTTGTTTTGCGATCCAAAACATCCTGCTGCCCTCTTGTGCAGAATCAAAGCTATTACCTGGTATTACTGTCGTTCCCTTGTTTAAAGTTTTAAACGCTTTATTGCATGTGTATTCAAATTATAAACGATACCAAAGTGCAATAAAGAGCTGCAGTGTATAAAAAGATTACAGTAAAGAGGACATACAAAATAATCGCTCGTTTTCTTTAATTTGAATCTTTAATCGCAATCTTTAATTTGAAACAAAAAAAATCGTTTCTAGAAGCAGGGCAGTTTATTACTTCCAAATTAAAATCCTGGACGTTGTTTTGCTGGTCAACCAGCTTTACCAGCTAGAATTTGAGTTCACCAGTTAAACCATTAAGGGCACCTCCGTAGTCACCAACTGTTCAGGTATTTAAAGGTAATCAACAAAACGTCAGCCAGATCCCGGATTCAGTCCTCACGTACATTTTCCACCCATATTCTGACCAACCCCGCCTCG
>JAUZST010024245.1:0-31290 GCA_034779995.1 Parotocinclus haroldoi
TTCTTCTTCTTCTTCTTCTTCTTCTTATTATTATTATTATTATTATTATTATTATTATTATTATTATTATTATTATCAGTAGTAGTATGCATTTGTGTGTGTTTGTTGCTACAGGATGGTGCTTTGGTTGAATTCAGCTCAGATACAAGTGAAAAGCATAGTCTGCGCAAGGTTGGTAGAAAGTATGTCTTCACTCTAAATGGGCTATCTCCAGATGATGCTGGACTCTACCAAGTAGATGTTGAAGGTGTAAATATCTTCTCCACTGATTTTAAAAGTAAGGTTCTCTGAACACTACATTTAAATTCCAGCATTATTATAATAGGGCTTTACCAATTAATATCTAACATGATCTATATGTTCACAGTTCCAACAGCAGACTTCCTGGTAAAGATTGAAGAAACAAAGGCAATCGAAAGAGAGGATGCAGTCTTTGAGTGTGTTCTGTCTGCTCCGCTCTCAAAAATCACATGGATGGGAAAAAGTGTTCCCTTGGTTCAAGGCCAGAAATATGATATTACTGTATCTGAAGACATGTTGATCCACAGACTGGTGGTGAAAGACTGTATGCTGGTGGACAAAGGCATATACGCTGCTGTGGCTGGAATTAAGTCCTGCAATGCCTGGCTGATAGTAGAACGTGAGTTAGTTTAAATAAATGCATCTGCACATAGCTGTTGGAGTCCATATTTTAGGCTTTTCTTCCTAGTCTTCAGTGAAATGAATTTGTCACATAATCTGTTTGTCACTGCGTAAAAAAGCGTAAATTTGTGAATTGTGATATTGCCATCTACTTAGTTATTTCCTGACTTTCAATACTGATATCTATAATCCCAAATCAGAAAATGTTGGGATAGTAAAGTAAATGCAAATTTTAAAACATCCCTTACATGTGTACATTTACTTTTATTTAATGGCATACAGCATGAACCCAAGATATTTCATGTTTTGTCTGGTCAACTTCATTTAATTTGTTAATAACCATCCATTCCTGCATTTCAGACCTGCAGCTCAAAATTGGGAAAGGGGAAAATTTAGAACTAGTAAAACAGTTAAAAAGTAATCTAAGTAAGTAATGGTGTGATTTAAAGAGTAATGTAATTTAAAGCAGGCGATGCCAACAGGTGATCATAATCCTGATTTAGTAGAAAAGCAGTGTTCATAAAAGTCAGAATGGTTAATAAGCAAAGGTGTATAGAGGTGTACATCTCCAGTTTGCCAACAAATGTAAGTTACATTATTTAAATCATTAAAAACTATGTTCTTCAAAGAAAGCTTGGAATTTATATGATTCACTTCGAATTCGTTTTGCATTGCCGTGTTGATAAATGCATAAGATGTCATCTTGAAGGAATTATTCTTGCTCTAAAATCTCAATATACTTTTCTGAATTAATACTGCCATCACAGAACTGAAAATGACATTTGCCAAAGGCACTGACACAACCTCATACCATGGGAGAGCCTGGCTGTTGGACTTGTATCTGTTAACTGATTCATCTGTGGTCAGTATTACAGATATTTATTTGGGAAAAATACGTTTGCTCTGGATCAAAGACAAAAAAGACCATCCAGAATATTATCAGCTACCAAAAAGTCCAAAAACCAGTGAACAGGTTGGGGTCAATGCCCTGGGTAGAGGTCATTTTCACTTCTGTGGTGATCATTAATGCAGAAAAGTATGTAGAGATTTTACAGCTAAATTAATTCCTTCAAGATGACATCTTTTCCAGTGATATCCATGTATGTATCAACCAGACGAAGCAAAACAAGTCAAATCAGAAAAGGTAGGACTGCATTATATAAATACCTTCCAGTGGAACTTTGCTTTAAACATTTAAATCATTTTCCCACAGATTTATTGACATCATCTGTTCACCTTTGCTCCTCAGTGACTCAGCCTTTCATGTATACTGTTTTTATACCAAATCATGATTATAATCACTTGTTGACATCACATCAAAAGACCATTCATAGATATGTATTCTAGGATGCATGACAATCATGTGTTGGACAGTATACGAATTGTGCCACTTCCCCAAAGTTAAAATGAAACCTACACCACTGTCTGTAACTGACTGTTCTACAGCTGACAATGATCCAAGCAATCGTGGAAAAAAGGCAACTCGCAAAACAACCCAGGCCAGAGGAACTGGGGCCGATTTGGAAAAGATTGCAGCAGAACAGCAAGCTAAACTACAGAAGGAGAGAAGGGAGAGGAAAGAGATGCTCAAAGATCATCAACTCCATCAGTTTGCACAGCACCCAGATGATGAAACTGAGACTCCTGTTGAGCTTCTAAAAAACTCTTCATGTGAGTCTCTGACACAGCCGACAGCTGAGCCCAAGGCTAATTATGCAAGCATACTCAAGACCAAGCCCATGGCTAAGACCAAGTCTGTTTCAGAAGCTCTTGCTGAAGAGTCAGAAAAAGTTCAAGAAGAAGAAGAATCCAATCCAAGGGTTACAGCCCAGCATGTCTCAGAAGAGTCAGAACAATTTTCAGAAGAAAAAAAGTCCAAGCCTAGGGTTAAAGCCAAGCCATCGTCAAAAGATATTACAGAAGAATCAGATCAACTTCCAGAAGAAGAACTGTTGGAGGTAACTCAGAATACTAAGAATACAGATAATGGTTCTGGACTAACAGCTCAAGAAACAATTGCTGAGGGAGAAGGAGAGAGGAAGCAGAGACTGAGGACAGGACCCTTAGTCCCTGACACTGTAATTGGTATGTGATAACAGCAAACATAAATATTGTACCAACATTTACCAATTTTTAGAAATATTAAGATATTAATACATTGTGGTCACAACTTTAAAATGTGTTTTCAATATTCTAGTCACATATGACTTGGGGTCCAATTTAAGAGCTGTTAACTTATGACTTAATTCAGAGACAAGATAAACAAAAAAAGATGTTTCCTGAGTGCCTGATTGAGAAATATTCTGCATGCAATTCACATTTCCCAGTTTGCCAGATATTCCCAGTATCAAGCTGTCATGGATTGAGGTTTTTATCCCAAGTGTTTAAGCACTCAAATTTAGAGTTACAGCTGGTGTTTGGATAATTACATGCATAATTTCAGTATAAATTCCCTACAGTTACACGTAAATATGACCCAAGTTGACTAAATACATGTCAAGTCAAGCAATAAGCAACTGAATATACACTGAAACTGCTGAAGTCAGGATATTTGTGTATTATGAAATGTATAATTGGTCGTATCAAACGTATAATAAAATTATGTGAAAATAATGTGTGATAAATGTATGATATACTAATAGTATTCTAGTATTTTTAGACAATGAATATGCATATCTTATACAGATCCAGGAGTTCACTTTACCATTGGGTTACAAGATGTCAGAGCTATTATAGGTCACTCAGCTGAGATGGTGTGCAAGCTAAGCAGTGCAAAATGTGATGGAAAGTGGCATAAGGATGGAAAAGAGGTAAGAATATTTACATATATGTGATAATAAGCTAGCTCATGCTACGTTTTCACTAGTCCTATATTACTGTGTTAAAATACATAAAAGTTTCTGTAAAATGTGGATTTGAATTGCTGCAGTCTGCAAAAGTTACTCTGTTTAACATTCTGCACAGATCAAACCTACAGAAGACCTAATGATAATCAAAGATGGAGAAATGCACAAACTGGTATTTAATAAGTGTACAGAAGATGATAATGGAAAGTATCGCTTTGAAGCAGATGGACGGAAAACAGAGGCTGTTCTTATTGTACAAGGTAATTTAGTCGTTGAACCAAGATAATTACGGCAAGTTATGACAA
This sequence comes from Parotocinclus haroldoi, assembly GCA_034779995.1. Taxonomy (NCBI): domain Eukaryota; kingdom Metazoa; phylum Chordata; class Actinopteri; order Siluriformes; family Loricariidae; genus Parotocinclus; species Parotocinclus haroldoi. The sequence continues at coordinate 3,794 of JAUZST010024245.1, forward strand.
TTATTCAATTCAATTAATCCATACAAACAATAGATTAAATATAGTTTATATGTTATAGACCCACCAAGAATGAATCAGGATGACCTTACTAAATTCTCAGAGCCTGTAATTATCAAGGCTGGCCAAAACGCCACTTTTAAAATGAACTTTGTGGGTCAAGAGCCAGTAAAAGCGCATTGGTACAAGGAGGGCGAGGAGCTGCTGGATGAAATCAATATAAAGATTGAGAAGTCTTTCAGTCACAGCCACCTACTCCTCACCAAGTGCCGACGCAAAGACACAGGAGAGATCAAGATCAAGCTAAAAAATGAATTTGGAACTATGGAAGCTCTCTCCAGGCTCATTGTCTTAGGTCAGTAATGTTTTGTGTATTTCCATTTAGGTCCTTAAATACTATTCACAAAAAATATTATATTCTTCAAATATAGACAAACCAACCAACCCACTGGGTCCTGTGGAAGTCATTGAGGCATCTTCTTCATGCTTGGATTTCAAGTGGAGGTCTCCAAAAGATGATGGTGGCTCTCCTGTGATCCACTACAATCTGGAAAGGCAACAAATAGGGCGGAACACCTGGAAGAAAATTGGGAATCTCTCTGCTGAGGCCCACTATAAGGACACAGATGTAGACCATGGCAGGAAGTACTGCTACCGTATTAGGGCCATAACTGCACATGGCATCAGTGATGTGTTTGAGACAGATGACATACAAGCTGGCACTAAAGGTGAGACTGCAGTAATAAACCACCTGGCCACAGCAGCAGCATATGGAATTCCACAGATATAAAATCATGGATCCCAGAACAGTGACTGAGCACAGAAACCCCAAATCAGAACTTTAGAGATGGGCATGTGCCCATCATATCATTATCAGGTGATTGGTATTGGAAAAGTCCATCCAGTTTTAAACGCCATTCCAAATGTGCTGTTCAGTGAATGGTAAATTGACCAGTCTAATTGGATGCCTCGTGCTGAAGGAACAAAAGCATACAGCAAGCTACTTGTTGACCTTTCCAGGAACTATTTATACCAAAACATAGGAACATTATACAGTGACTTAGTCCAAAAGCCTGTTTAGGAAACTAATCCAAACTAATCAGTTTAATCTCAATCACTGGTTAAGACTGTCCACATTGTGAAAATAAACAAGTTTATTTTTTGAAGTTTGCAACACAATATTATGGTGTAGACATGCTCTGCAAACATAATATGCATAATGTGCATGACATATCATATACCACCAGTATCTAATAGGCATTCACTGTTTCAATAGAGTTCTAGCAAAGCATTAATTGGCCAGGATACAGACCACAAGTTAGCATTGTGCATGTAGTCTGGTGCTTTTAAAGCATTCCATGTACTTCTGCCCAATGTTGAGTTGTTGTGGTTGATGAAATTGTCAGCATTTGAATGAATTTCTCCAATTTAAGTGCTAATACGTTTCAACTTCCTAAATCTATCTCTACTCTAATATTTAAACCTCTGCAAGCTTTCACACAACTGTCACAGAATCTCTCTGTTTAACTGGAGTGCTTAAACTGTTAATCCTTAATTATTGTGGCCTTATGCTTAACCATGGATTTGCCCGAGTACCTGCCCCTGTCACTGACTAGGGTCCAAACACCAACTCTATCTCCCACAGTCTACCACAGGTGATTGCTTAAGAGAGCACATGAAGCTTACATCAATTAAATGTTTAAAAAAGCTTCTACTTTATTAATTAATCTTTGCAGAATGTAATACTACACTAAAAAATTATCAAATATGTCACTGCACTACCATACTGCTTGTTCATGAAACTCAAACCCCTCTTGGTGAACAGCACAGCACAGCATGCATAAGCTGCTTTAATTCCCCAGACACAGACCTAATATACTTTCAGTGAAGCTTGTCCAAATCTCAGATTTATTTTAGAAAACGTGCATGCATTACAAAGACAGGGTGAATTACTAATGTTAATTGGACCACCACATTTGAACACATCATTTTAAGTCAATGATCATCTTAAGTAACTGTAGCTCCACTAGAGGGTTATAAGAAGTTTTGACAGTACAGAAGAACTACTGTAGTACTGTAGTACTGTAGTACTTTCCCTTTTTTATTAGCCACCAACCATGGCTGCTGACCTGTGTCAGGTGTGTGTGTATGCATAGCAAGTATTATGTTATGTGTTATATTATGTATTTAATTATTCTTCAATAATTTTATAGTGTATATAGTTATCTACTACACCTATTTATGAATAAGGTATAATTAATTCAAACTGTGATTCCTGCAAGTCTACATAAAAGCTTGGAACTCTGGCTACTAAATGATTGAACACATGTTTTCATTGAAAACATGTAATAAATGTGTAATGTCTAATGTTGTGTTATAGCATACCCTGGCCCACCTTCAAAACCCAAAGTTATCAGTGCCTATAAAGACAACATCAACTTGTCTTGGAATCCTCCAAGCAAAACTGGAGGAACTAAAATTTTGGGCTACAACCTGGAGAAACGGAAGAAGGGTAGCAACCTGTGGAACCAAGTAAATCCTTCAGAGGAGCCAATCAAAGGTTGAAAAAATATTTTTAAGAAATGTGAAACAGGCTATATATATATATATACATTATTGATTTCTTCTTTGTATGTTTTCCAGCTGAACATTTTAAAGTGAAAGATATCGTTGAAGGAATTGAGTATGAATTTCGGGTCACAGCCATCAATTTCTCTGGAGCCGGAGAGCCAAGTTCCCCGTCTGATTTTGTGATTGCCAGGGATCCTAAAAGTGAGTTTACAGGTCAAACATGCATACATTTTATGAATTAATTGCGCTGAGAATTAATAGAACATAATTTGCAGAACCCCCTGGCAGAGTAATTGATTTGAAGGTGTCAGACTCTACATATTCTACCTTGTCCCTGACTTGGGCTAAACCAAAAGAAGAAAAAGGAGTGCAAGATGAAGTTAAAGCGTACTTTATAGAAGTAAGGCCAGCTGATAACACAGAATGGACTCGATGCAACTCCAGTGGTATTATCACAACTTCATACACAATTTTGGGCCTTAAGTCTATGGCCATGTACTGGGTAAGAGTGATTGCAACCAATGAAGGTGGAGATGGTGAACCCCAAGCACTGGACAACTACATCATTGCCATGCCTCCACCAGGTAAACTGTATATATGTATATATGATGTAAAGGCATTTGTCTGGTCGGTGTATGTATTACTTGTAATTTTCCTTTACATTTGTCGTTTTAGAAATTAAGCTTGATGCAGATCATGTGTTTTGTCTCATGTTATTTGGTATTAATCTAATATAAATTTTTCTCTAATCTTTAGTGAAACCAAATTTTACTAATCGAAAAATGAAGACCTTCATGGTAGTGAGAGCTGGACATTCTGCTCGGGTCTACATCCATTTTGAGGTACGGTGAAATTTAAAGGGTGAGTATCACACCCTTAAGTGGATGTTTTCTAATAATAGAAAATGTTAAAAATGTATTTACATTTGAGATGCAACCCCAGATCAGAGAATGTTGGGATGGTATGGATAAACGCATATTAAAAACTACAGTGTTATTTGCATTGCCTTGGATTTTTATTTAATTGCAGACAGTATGACTGCAAGATATCTCATATATTCATTTCATTTGTTAATAAACATCCATTTCTGCATTTTAGACCTGAAACACATTTTAAAAAATTTTAACAATTTTGCAATTTGGAGCTAGTAATAAAAAATACAAAATAATGACAGGTGATCTCAACAGGTGACTGTAATCATGATTTGGCACAAGTCTTTACGGAAACATGAACAGATGATCTCCAATTTTAATGCATAAGAAAATTATTTATATGTTTAAAAACAATGTTTCTGAAGGGGATATTAGAATGGATTTGCATATTTCTCCCTCTAAAATGTATAATATTTTTAAACAATTCAATGAATTGAATTGACACAAACCTAAATTGAAGATCAGTGATCTCCACCCGCATTGCATCAAGAACCATCATTCATCACTTAATAAATGATGGGCAAGGTTTTACTGCGACAGACCTTTATCAAGCACTACAATATGGAGTTACATTAACAAATGCCACTTAAAACTTTTCTGTGCAGAAACTAAGTGTTATGTTATGTTCTCTGGGATTTGATGTATGTTTTGCATCTAGAGTGGACCATCACACAGTAAAAACTTGTTTGGTGGTCAGATGAATTAGTATTTCAGGTATTTTTTGAAAGAAATGCAGTGTCATCCAGACAAAAGGCAAAACGACCACTCTTTTTAGCTACAAATGCAAAAGCCAGGGTCTTTCATGGTAAGGAATTTGTTATTGGCAAGGGTCATTTTCAGTTCTGTGATTTAGTATTAATGCAGAAAAGTACATTGAGATCTTAGAATATTATTAATTCCTTCAATGAGACATAGTTTCCAGAAATGTCCAGGCAGTTATCAACAAGACAAAACAAAAGTCAAATCAGAAAAAGTTAGGACTAAACTATGGAAATCCCTTCCAGCCTTTTAATAATTCTCCCACACATTTGTTTAGCACTGGAGATCACTGTTGTTTAATTCTCTATACTTAAGCATAACTCTTCATGATCCACTTAAAGCAAGATTAAATACACACCAGAGAAGTATGCTCTGTAATATATTAATTCCATTGAAATACGCAGCACTGTTTTGTAGTATGGCACATGCTTACTAACGTTAAACTAGAGAAAAATGAATGCTGAAAATGTTCTATATTTTTCTCATTTCTAGGCATCTCCCATACCTGTAATAATCTGGTCAAAAGATGGAATGCCTCTGTGTAAACATGTGACTGTGAGCAACACAGATGAGACATCCCATCTCCTGATTCCATCTGCAGAGCGCGTTGATACTGGAATCTACACAATTACTGTCAAGAACATAGTCGGTCAAGAGAGCTTCAGTATTGAGATTAGGGTCACAGGTAAGAGAACAAAATGGTGTGTTGAAAACTGTTCAAAGGCCTGTTTTAGCAGCTGACTAAAAATATTTGAAGACTTTTGTGTTTATTAAAAGAAGGAAAGAGAAATAATGATGCTTGGAAGGGTTCAAACTTTTGGTTTGGGGTATTTAGGTACATTTTCCAGAACCATGGCTTAAAACAACATCAGATCACGCTAGAATCTAGATAAAGAGAACACAGTTAAAAAAAACTGAGTCAAAATGTATTATTCTCAGTCATGTTTTATGGAAAGTTACCCAATAGTACTTACACTCACTGGTCACTTTAATAGGTACACCTTGGTAGTTTCGAGTTGGACTCCCTTCAGAACTGCATTAATTTTATTACATATTGACATGACAGCATTACACAGTTGCACAATTTTGCAGCTACACATGCATGATATGAATCTCTCGTACCAACACACCAAGATGCACTGGTGGATTATTTAGAGTAAAGTGAACTCAATGTCATGTTAAAGAAACCAGTTTGAAATGATTTGAGCTTTGTGGCACTTATCCTGCTGTAAGTAGTGATCAAAATATGGTTCTCTGTGGTACACTCAAGTTGGCTAGGGTGTTTGGGTCATGCTCAGTTGATATTAAGAGGCCCAAAGTGTGTAAAGAAATTATCACCACACCATTACACCACCAGCCGCAACCTAAATCATTGATACAAGGTAGGATGGGTCCATGCTTTCATGCTGTTTGTGGTCATTCTCACCCCAACATCTGAATGTTGAATCAGAAGTCAAGATTCATCAGACCAGACGTCCTCTTTCCAATCTTCTGTTGTCCAATTTTGGTGAGCCTGTTCCAATTTTACCTTAATTATCTGTTTTTAACTGACAGGAGTAGCACCAGGTAAGGTCTTCTGCACCTGTAGCCCATTTGTTTCAAGGTTTAACGTGTGGTGCATTCAGAAATGGTGTTTTGCATATCACTGTTGTAGTAGGTGGATTTTTTAGTTACTGTTGCCTTTCTATTCACTTTAACCTTTTGGTCACTCCTGTGACCTGCAGCATTAACAAAGCAATTTCACACAGAGTATTTACTGATTGTTTTCTCTTTTTCAGATCATTTTGTAAACTCTAGAGACAGCTGTTTGTGAAAATCCCAGTAAATAAAATTTCAGTAGAAGATCATTTCTTAAATTCACAGGCCAGTCAGGCCAGTCTGTTTAGTACCAACAACAATGGCATGGTCCAAAGTGGTTCAAAGTCCCTTAAATCACCTTTCTTTGCCATACTGATGTTCAGTCTTAACTTGACCACAGCAGCAGTAACTGTTGATCAATCCTGTCTACTAGTTTGGAGGAGTTTCAGCCCATTCCACCATTGAGAACATCTTAAACTCAATGAGCTTAAACAGCTTGTCAGTGAGTTCGCTTATATGAACCGCTCATTTCTTGTCTTTTCACAACATTTCTATTGGGTGAAGGTCTGGTCATTTGTATTAGTAATAAATACATGTGCACAGCCATTTTCAGTTCCAAAAAAATGTTTTTCATATACAGAGGCTCATATTAACAAAACATGATGTTGTATTCCCAAAATACACAACAGACTTGAGTGGGGTCTTGCTGGCATTCACTTGCGTCTCCATGTTCTGCCTGAGACAACTAGGTTTCCTAGCTAAAATATCACTGGTACTTTGCAGAATGCATTGTGCCATCAACATTATGTATTTTGAATAACTCTTCACTCATCAGTTTGTGGGTTCCTCCCAGAGAGTCTAGTTTCAAAACCATCTAAACAGCTAGTTATTGTGATGATTACAGTGTTTCCACACTGCATGTCCCAGCACACATCTCTCCCACCACACAATTTCCCATGTCACACACTACCGTTTCAGTTATTTAAATAGACCACTTCTGTTTGTTTCTTGCAGAGTATCTTCATTACTGCTTTCTGTCCGGTTTACCTGTGGCGTGTTACCTGCCTTATTTCCTAGAATCTCGGTTTCCTCTGTTTACATACCTGAACCAATTTCCTGACTCTGCCATTCAAATAACATATTTGACATTCTCAGCCTTGTAGGATTGATAATTGTTCTTTCTGTTTATTGTCTACAAGTATCTTTAGTCTGTTCAGTTGTGTTCTGTCTTTGTTTAGCTCAACCTTTCTATGCTTCTGCTTTTGTTTTCTGCTTTAATAAAGCTTGCTTTGAAATTGCTCCGTTATCTGTCTCCCTATTTCTGCCAGATATGACAGAATATTCCCCACCAGGGAGACAGTATAAGCTGCTGGGTTTGCTAGGCTTTGGTCCCAGGCAGGCTATGGCCCCATATGATCCAGCCATCCAGGGCTCCACCCTAATTCTGATCTGCATTTCTTTCTCCCGTCCTTCCAGGGACATACACTGGCAACCCAGAGAACCGTTAGGCATTCCTCTAGGAATGCTTCCAATAAATGGCACATTTCATGGCCATCAGTGATTTGGCATGCATCTTGCATATCAACACCCTGCCTAGACTGGGCCATACTTATTTTGGAACACCAGGGAGAGGAGTTCTCAGCTACTTCCTAGAAGCATTTTGTGTAGTTTTTGACCCTCCATGTAATGGTCTCAATGGCAGAAAGCTTTTAACCCCATTTTTATTTCCACCCCATTATCCATGCTTGCCTAGCCACCATGTTAACTCTTTTGCTTCTGTCTTGGCTTCTGTGTCCCATGTCACGCCTGGTTCCTGTCCTGGCTCCTGTGATTATTGTCTTGGTTCCAGCCCTGGGTTCCTCTCTCAGTTCTAGCCTAGAGTTGGCTGCTGGAGTTCCAGCCCCAGTTCCTGAGGTTCTAGTCCTGGTTTCAGCTTCTGCTCCAGGCCTTGTGCCCATGGTCCCACTTTATTATTCAAGCTTAATAGAACATCAGAAGTCAAATTAAACTAAAATGGAATCAAGATAGCTTAATAAGGATCTGATTAACATTTAATGTAATATTGCTTGTATTTCTGGCACACAGATGACCCACAATCTCCTGGACCAGTGGAACTGGAAGAAAATGTCCCTGGCACATTAACTGTTTCTTGGAGCCCATCACCTGATGAGAAACGAGATGATCGTTTGCACTACATAGTGGCCAAACGTGACTCAGTCAATCAGACCTGGAATACAGTGGCTGACCGGGTCTTCACCAACAGCTTTACTGCTGTCAACATCATGCCAGGGAGAGAATATGTGTTCCGTGTGTATGCCAAGAATGACATTGGGCTTTCTGAATCATCTAAATCCCCAACATGGAGGATTGTCACTAAAAAAGGTAAATCATGTTGTGATCTTTGTTAAAGCAGAGTGTTTTCTTTTAACATTAATTTGAGTTTCAAGACATCACACCAGTTCTATGTTTCCTGCAGAAAAGTTCACCCTCAGTCTGCCAGAGCACAAAACCTTCAACTATGAGTCAGCACCTACATTCACAGTCCCACTAAAAACACGCAATAGTCCAGAGAAATATGAGTGTTACATGACCTGTGTTGTGAGAGGCAATCCAACTCCACGTGTGACCTGGTACCGCAACAACGTCAGTCTCAACACAGACACTAACTATTACATCTCAAACACCTGTGGTGTCTGTTCCTTACAAATCCTGATGGTAGGACGTAAAGACTCCGGAGAGTACAAGGTTGTTGCAGAAAATGCTTTAGGAAGTGCTCAGTGCACTACTCAGCTTACAGTAAGAGGTAGGAATATATAGGAATATATAAAGATGTTTAAAATGTTCAATGTCTTATTTTACAATACTCACAAAAATAGGGGATACTTCAAGACGCCGAAAAAAAGCAAACAAAAAGTTGTTTGATTATGCTAATGATAATATAATATCCAAACTCAATTATCATGATTGTGAGTGACATATTAATGGGGGTGTAGAGAAGCATGTTAAACTGGACGAGTGTGCCACATATTGACTGATCAGTAGGATGCATGGTCACCCAAGTTTGCCAAACACACAGACAGCGATGAGGCATGGACTTGATCAGATTGTCCCGCAGTCCTTTAGGGATTATCTTCATATTAATTATTCATTTGTATAAAGATCCCCTAATTTTTGTGAGCAGTATATTTATCATTTTTACTAATTATTTCACATCAATACATTGATATACAACCCCAAATCAGAAAAGAAAAAGTTGGAATGGCATGGAAATGCAAATAAAAAACTTTTATTTAATTGCACACAGTATATACTCGTGATATTTCATGTTTTGTCTGGTCAGTTTTATTTCATATGTAAAAAAAGAAATAAAAATATGTATTCTCATGTATTTCAGACATGAAACACATTCCAAAAAAAGTTGGAAGAGGGGCAATTCATACTGTCTGCAATGAAATAAAAGTCTTTTTCTGATTTGGGATTGTACAATAATATATTGTACATTTACTCATAGACTCATTGTCCAGTTTATTATAAATATATACCATCTAAAATGACCACTGGGTATAATTCAAATATTGCAAAATTAATAAACTGGAATCTTGTTATATAATTATTCTTAAATTTTTTTATTTCAGAATGAAGAGGTGATATCTGGATGATGTTTCAAGTCCTTTTTCAATATATACATTATTAAATCAGAACTATAGTATATAAAAAAATAATTTAATATACTTTAATGCCAGATTCTTGTTAAATAGATAGTAAATAGCAAAGAATAAAATATTAGTGTTTAGTGTATTATTTAACTAAATAGTCATTTTGATCAATGTCATGTAATTAAATTGTCTGATACAGGTACCAAAGCTGTACATTTACGATAATTTTTGGGTCTATAGATATAAATCACAAAAACTCGAATGACAAATATGTGTTACATCAAGCAACCATCTACTGAGTGTCGATTGTTCAAACTTCCCTCAGAATTGTTAGTTAATATGCATTCTGTGTGTTGTATTTTATGAATGCTGTGCAACTTCTTTTGCTGTGTAAGCAAATAAAAAGCACAAACAATGAAATAAAAAGTAATGATGTTTTCCTCTCACTTACTCTTAGAGTATGTATTTCTGAATCAAAGGTTAAAAACACAGCAAGTGACCTATGAATTTACTGTAAAGTGGGGCTTATTGTACTGTACTATACTATAACCGGTCTGCATCACAAACCACTCAACTCTGTACGTTTGTGGGGCTTGTCCCTAGCAAAGGACGCAAGCTCCCATGAGCTCAGTGATGCCCATGTTATAAGTCAGCTGACCTAAAGGTGTTCTTTCCCTTCAAGCGCTTTGGCACTCAAGTCTGTCTATATATGTGTGTAGGTTTAGGTTTGTCAGATACTCCATTATCGCAGGGGTCCTTAGGATGGGGAGCTGGGTCTGTACAAGTTACTGTATTATTGTCTCATTTCTCAAAAACGTTCAAAATTCAGTGAGACCTGCTGATAACTGAACAACTGGCAAAGAAAGACCTGTGTGGAACATGTGAAAGAAATAAACAGTGATAGACATTTATAATGCCCTAAATTTGAATGTGAAAAGTAAGATTACTGGAGACTGAGTGAAATCTGGAAACACATGAACATGCCAAACTGGATTAATACATTTTCATTCATTTTTAATTTTTCATTTTCTTCATTTCATTATACACTTTTTTATACACTTAGACCACACAACAAATTAACAAGGGTGAAATCTTAGTTTCTCACTTATTGTTTGCTTGTGTTTGAGATCATAATCTAATTACATGACAAATCTTAATATTTTGGCATTAAAACATTCTTACATACAAGTCTTCTTACATATTCTTAATCTCCCTCAGCAAAAAGACATGAATCGTGCTTAAGGAAGGCAAACAGGAGCACATCCAAGTAAAAATTTAATCCAAAGAAATTGTTGTCTATATGATAACTGAATAAACGATAATTATACACTTATATACAGTGGGCTGATAAATGGATTGATCAGGCAGTATGCTATACTGAATATAAATTTATAGCATAAAATTTATAAAATCTAAAAAAAAAACTAATTTGTCAAATTTAAGCTAATTCAAATGCATACTTTATGTATTCCCAAATGATAACATTGATATCAGTTGATAGGGTTTGAATATTTAAAACCATGGTTCATGAGGAAGGAATTCAGTAGCTCATTGTCAGTAACATTGTTAGATATAAATGTGTTAAGAGACCCACCTCACACGCTCGTGCGAGTTGCCAACCTCATCGAGTGTGGTTACAGAGTGGCGACGTGATGACGAACACTTGGAGGTCCCATTACTTAAGTGCAACAGAATAATATGACCAGAAATGGACCCAGCAGGTTCCCATGGGCATCCGCCCCTCTCACGAGATCGCGACCTTATCTTGCCTCGTACTGACCCCGTTCCCGAGCAGTCTCCGTCGTCCGAGCCCATGCAGCTAGGTGGCATGGGTTCCGTCAGGACCCCCAAGATGGCACCTCGCTGGAATTAAGGGTGTGTCACTGGGATAGGGCCTCGGTGACACGCACCAATTAGGTTCCCAATCACGTCCCCATTCTGAGCACGTACCTGCAGTGGAAAACAGGGTCCGCCACCGTATGGACCGCTGTGGACTCTGGGTCGGCCGCCAACTTCCTCGACCGGGGGTTGGCAACTTCTGTGGGGTTGCCGGCCGGCAGCTCCTAGGGGGCCCTGTTACCCACCAAACCTGCCCTCTGACATTCAGACTGGGGCAGCATGAGGATCGGCTCTCGTGCTCAAGGGAAGGGTACTGTTAGGAGTCGGTGAGGTGGTTTATATCCCATGATTGATTGGCGACGTGATGACGAACACCTGGAGTGCGGGTCCTAGCGTTGTTCGACGTCATGTCGTCATACGCAATACACTTTTTCTTGTAACATCCTGGGGCCTTTAGTGCCGACGGATGAGTAAGGGGGAAACCTCTGAGGTAACGTAGTCGATCACGGTAATACCAGGGCTTCCTGAGGCTTTGCCACACTCACCGCGTACTTGGCTTCTGAATGGCTTCTTCAGCACTCAGCACACTCGTGCTTGGGCTCGCCCCCTGGCGTTCCAGAGCTCCTCCGCCACTCTATTTGGGAAGCATCCCAAATCGGGGCTTTATCATGCTGACTGCACATCTGCCCTTCTGCCTGTATCACCGCCAACTTGCGCACACATGGTAGCTGTAGGTGCCGTAGTCTTTCGGGACGCATCACAGTAAATTGGAGAGCCTTTTTGGTTATCCCTAGTTATTATTAAACATCGTTCAATCCCCATTCCCGCAGCCTTGGGTCCTCCCTACAATCCCGTAACAAAATGTTAATCTTAATCTGACAGGTTTCAAATTTAAAAATTGACATGGTTTCTAAAAAATATTTGCACTTGAGTGTTGGGACAATATGGAAAATCTACATAATAGAACACAGTGCTTCTTAAATGTACTTAGACTTTTATATTAACAAATAAAATGAAGTTGATAAACAGTAATTCCTGAATTTCAGCCCTGCAACAAATTCGAAAATTTGGGATCGGGACTATTTATGGCTAGTCATTACTAGAAAACTACATTTATGATTATTTTAAACAGATTATGTCAAAAAGTGATTGTAAACATGATTTGGTACAAACATTGTGTCCACAAAAAGGCTCATCTTTAAAGAGGAGGATCTTCATTTTTATAAACAGAAATTTGTAATTTGCATATGCATTTGTGGAAATGGTCTGCCCATCTTTGCTCCTCGGAGACTCAGGCATTTTTCAGTTTTATAATTAATTACTAGCACTAAATTGCTCCCATCCCATTTTGTATGTCTTGCAGGCCTAAAATGCAGGAATAGGTACAGGAGCTCTGAATGTAAGGAACAGTGATTTGGAACACTTTTTTGCAGCATACAGATCTAGATATTTCTAGACAGGTAGATCAATAGACAGACTAATAGATGAATAGATAAATCATTATCTCAATAGATAAATAAATAACACGTAACAAAATAAAATAAAATAAATAACAAGTGCTATAGAAAAGGCTCATGGGATAATACACTTGAAGTGCCACAAATTATAAAATAATGAAAAATTTAACTAAACTAATGTTTGCAATTGCTTTTTTGGAAAACAAGGTTAATTAGTGTTTCAAAAGTACCCTAATTGTGTGTGTGTGTGTGTGTGTGTGTGTGTACATGCCCTATGATGGAATGATATCTAGGGTTGTTCCTACCCTGTGACGATGGCCAGTCTATAAAAATAAAAAGTCTGAACTAGACTTTTCTATATTGTAATCATACACAAAATTTACAAATAAACATATAATCTCTATATCACCCAGTGGCTTTGGTCTTTTTATATTTTCACAGTGATGTATGCACATCATCTTATGTCCAACAACTATATTTATGAAGGTATTAGCTTAAGCCACTGATGAGAAATTCTTGCATTTTAGTGTTATATGTCTTGTTAAACCTTGTGCTAAATGTCATAATGGAAGCTGCCCTGTAATTTCAAAGCATTTAATTCTCTGTTCATGAACAAGAAAGACAAGCCTAAATTATAGGTATGATCTCTTTAATACTTACCTTCCCCTAAAATTACACTTTATACACTATTACATTTATAAAGTCACAGCACTGGGCAAAATCATAGTGGTAGCTCAATCACAATGTCGATCATCATTATAATAATAATTTACTCCAAATGGTTTAAAGGTGAGGTTAACTCAACTGCCTGTGATTTATATAAAAGCAGAGTGGGAAAATTGCTAGCCTGTAAGACTGCTAGAGAATTTCAAATGTGAGAGTAATAAATTGCATCACTCTATGAATACTGAATACAAAATAATGTTTAATTTGCAGAAATATTTAAAACTTTCTGTTACACACATCATATGGAAATTGTTTCATACTGATGGCAGAATGGGCAAAGGCGAGCTGGCATTCCAGGACAAAGGATTTTATGATATGCAGTTTTAACAGGTAGAATGAGTGAAAATGTTTTTTTAGCTTTGTTTGTCTTTATGGCACCATTTGTGAAGCTGTTAATGAAAGTTTGTAATATTTATTTAAATTACTTCTATACAAATGATAATACTGCATAGTGATTTAAATGCAGTCAGATCATTGTCAGCCCACCAATGGTGCAATGTTGCAAAAGTGCATTTTGACCCATTTTAGATGGTTAATTAATGTGGTTAATTAACTTAAATTAACACTGTAAATATAATATACTGCTCACAAAAAATTCAAAATGAAATACCCTATAATGAAATATCCCCCACTTTTTGTGAGCAGTATGTTTGTTTGTATTTTGTTTCTTTGTATATTTTGTAAACTTAAAAAACAATTAACAAAAAGGGGACACTTGGTGGTATCATCACCAGCAGGAAAGTCCTGGTTCAATCCCAGGCTTAGTCACTTTGGGTAGCAGAACAAGAGTAGAAAAGATCGTCACATTAAGCTAGGTTTATTACCAAATCTCTGTATTTTAAACTAACTGATTTTTTTTTAGGGTTCAGTGGTTTTCTTCTGCCTGTGGCACACTCAGATTTCACAATCTGCACTGTGCAGCAAACTATGTTCCCAGTGGCTGAAAGCAGTACTGCGTGTTTTTACAATTCATTACTCTGTGACTAGGTTGTTAAAACATCTAGTCAGTCCCTTTAAAGTTAATTTGTATATGATGATTAAAGGGACTGTAATGCGTGAATACTGATCAACGCCAGAATCCCAATATGCAGATTAAGTATATATATAGATATCTGAAAGTTAGTTCTAGTGGAATGTTATTTTCCCTGGCCTCTCAGATCCCATATTTAATGCCCTGAGTCAGGTTGCATTGCAAGTGTCCTTGAATGGTACCTTTTGTGTTTGGTCACTCCATAAAGTGACAGAGTTATGTTCTATCTCATGTTGTGCTTCTGCTCAGGCAAGAAAACTAACAGCAGGTGTCTGCATTAAATGTTAGCATGCGCCACCAGACACATGCACCCATAAAAACTGACCCCAGCCATGTCAGGTGCCCTGGCTCAAAGCACTCTGTCAGTGGACAAATTTCAGCCTCTGAACCCATACCAAGAAAGGAGTGGTGCATGTGCTGCTGCTGACACAGACCATATTTCACTCACACGTGGTTGACAAACCTGACATGAGTACTTTCCTTAGAATAGCATCAATTTTATCTGACACAACAGAACAATTCATTATATGAAATTAGCTAAATAAAGGATGTTGTCCTTGATTAAGTCCACTTGACACTAAATTATAATTAATAGTTTAATTCACGTTATTTTAAGTTCTGGTCTAATTTACTCCAATCACACAAGCCCATTAAAGTATCATGGGCATATATATTTACAACTTGTTTCAAATTACCTGAGATGCACAATACCAGATGGTCTTTATTATACATATTAGCTCAAGTATATACATTATTAGCCAGTCAAACATGTAAGCAAGAGGCAAAAGCAGTGATACATACTGTTCTCACATTATAAAGGTTGTACAAAATATGAAACTTTTAGATCTCCATTTTTGCAGAAGTGTTATTTAGCACTCTAATGCTGTGGGTGTACATATATGGCTTTTACCCACTTTTTCTAGATTGTTCTTCCATTTTTGGAACTAATAATACCAACTTTTTCATGCTATTCTACACCAATGAACCTGCCTTATGTGTAATTTAGTTGGAACTAAGGTATTTCTTCCAATTTATCATCAGCTCAAAGCCAAACACAGAGTGGCACAAAAAGGGGCAATCTGAAATCTGGTGGCACACAGTAATTTACTCGTTACTGCAAATTCAATTTCAGTTGATATTTTCCAGACTTTATAGTCCTGTCTCATTTATTGCCCATATAATCTACACTCACTGGTCACTATAATAGCTAGACCTTGCTTGCACCAAGTTGGACCCCCTTTGCCTTGAGAACTTAATTTCTCAAGGCATAGATTCAGTATTTTCAATCCAATCTTGTATTTTCTGTTTTTCTCCAGGTTTTTTTGTTGGACCTGTGCAAATTGTTTGAACGTTCAACATTGTGTACCTCAAGTTGAAATTAGTGGTTATTTGAGCAACTGCTGCTTTTGAGTTCAAATCAGCCTGCCCATTCTCCTATGACCTGAATGATGGATGAATGGCATCCACAAGCCATTTTCGGCCACAAAACTGCCACTCATTGCATATTTTCTTATTTTCGGACCATTCTCTGTAAACTCTGGTAATGGTTGTGCTTGAAAATCTCAGTAGATCAGCAGTTTCCGAAATATTTTGTCTAGCACCAACAGCCATACCACATTCCAAGTCATTTAAATAATCTTTCTTTTATATTATGATGCTTGGATTGAACTTCAGCAGGACCATCTACATGCCGAAATGCAATGGGTTTATGCCATGCCAATCTTATTAGATATTTTTGTTAGCTAGCAGCTGAACAGGGCCGGTGAGTGTAGATCTATAATCTGAGAATAAATATAGATGGGAACTTTGTTCAGTTAAATATTGTTATAAAACGTCTAGAGGTGCCTGACATTTTATTATTACTTTCCTTGTAATTTTGAACAAAGTCCAATAGACATTTATGGTATGTGGCCACTTCCCCCTACAGGTGATTTTAAGCACTACATTTAGTTATTTTATATATTGAATCGCTGATGCTTTTGTTTTCCAGACAAACCCAAAATGAATGTCTTTAGTTATGTAAAAATGCAACCAGTATTCAGAAGATGTATACATTGTTATAGCCTTTACTCATGTCTAAAGTTCCTATATAATGTTACCACCTTCAAAATATGTCAAATAAAGCATTACATGTGATGTACCAGACAGCCAAAAGCAAAGGCAATGCATTCTGTTTAAAAGGGCATTTCACTAAGCCTCAAACAAAAAGTTTTAAACAAAATTAATCTTATTTTAGTATTACTCAGACAATGCAAGTCAGGAAAATCTGAGAGGCATTTTTGTGGCTTTGCCTGATAATACCCAAGATGCACTATTTTTACTATGATTACTGGCACTTCGGCACCCTCGATCTCTTCTACAGGCAGATAATATCTTTCACATGTAAATATTTTTAACATGTTAGTTTTTGTTGTGAGAAAACCTTTTTAAATTAGCTAATACAGAAAGACAATAGAGTGGTATAGTGGTGCTGTCACCTTAAACCTCCTGACACCCATAGTCATATCCTGCCAGTGTCTGTGTTAGTTTCCCTGGGCTACTCTGGTTCCTTCGTAAATTCTACAGACATGTGTAAGGTCAACTGGTCCTAGTCCATATAAGTGTGTGTGTGTGGGTGTGTGGGTGAGCGCACTACATGCACTACACTTCCCATAATGCTCAAGTCCAAAGCTTGAATGCTTCCAGTCCGAGCTAGTTTCTGCAAATATTAATCTGCAATGCTGCCTTCTTCAATTTTCAATCCTTGGTAGAGTAACGGCCATTTTTGTTAAATAACTGAATTTAATTGTTTTTTACCAGGCTTTTTAATGCAAAAAAATTGTGTGCGCAACTTAGTACAAGTACAAATGCCATCAGTATTATATTAATATTGAAAATACCCATTTTATACCAAGAGTAAATATGGCTTAAAAGTAGCATTACCAGCTCTATGCAGTATCTTAGGAAATTGAATCTAATGTGCCAGTGAGGTAGTGCAGTACATGTCTGTTTTTGAGGAAATAACTGTAACGGCTTGTGGAGGTTAATGGGTCAGGACTTTTTGAAAGTGATGGAAGATTAGTGTCAGGATGATGGACACCAGGAACAGCCTGGGTGCTTTATCATCCTATAAGGTTCCCTGCTCCCTCTTTCCCCCTCTACATCTACCTGTTGTGCCTCTCGTATATACACCCTCCTTCCTGTTGACTTCCTTGTCAGGTCTCGTCAAAAGTGACTTTGTCGGCTTGTTCCTATTCCTGGCTCCTGCTCGTCCTGTGCTCTTAATACAGTTAGTCTGTACTTGATTCTGTTTTACATACTGTTCTCTACTCTGTTGCTCCTATTTCATTTCGTTTCTCTTCTTGATTTATGTCTCAATCTTGTATGTTTCCTGCTTACTGTAAATGTTAGCTCTTGTTTTGTAGTGTTACTTATTTGCTGTTAGAACTTGTACTGCAATAGCTTTGTCTTATTTATATGTCAGTGTTTTGTATGGTAGTGTGTCTGTTTAGCATCATGTCTATGTTTTGTGGAAGCTCCTGTCTGTGTACCCTAGTCTCTTGTTTACTACTTCTCTCTTAATTACCATATTCACATAGTCTTTACCCATTTTTGTCTTCTTGTTGCATCCAAGTTGTATGTTTGGTTTTAATACTTGTGCCAGTCTTCTTCTCTGTACCGAGTGTGACACTGAGACTTCTGCTGAAGATTCAAACCTCTAGCCTGATGCAATCTGAAGTAGAGAAAACCTACATTCTCAGCTATAACTCATCTATACATCCTATATTTCTTGTCTTCTTCTCCTTCTGGTTGTGGGAAAATGTTACCCTTGCTATGTAAATGAAGTTCTGTAAAGCGACCTTGGGTTCTGTGCAAGGCGCTATATAAGTGTCATCTATTATTATTATTATTATTATTATTATTATTATTATTATTATTACTACTATTACATTACAAACTAAAACCCTCTGTATATTTATATATAATAGATACATTTTATAAACATTTAGCAGTATAATATAAAATTGAATTTGTTAGTTATAATTTCTACTATATAATTTTCATTTAATCATTTTATGTCACTGTGACTGAAAACACCACAATCTTATGGTTGGGCAATGTGGTGCTTACAGGCATGAATAGGTATTCTCCACACATTTGCTATGATGTAGCTGGTACCAAGACCTAGGAGAACTTGATCTGATTGACACCATAGCAATTGGGTGCTGATCGACCCAGATCATGTCTTCTCCACAAAGAGAGTTGAAGGTTTGGATGAGTCTTAGTGCCTCATGGATGAGGTCCTCAAAGGCTACCATTTTGGCAACTGTGAGGAAATGAATACATTACCACAGTAGGGATGTTTCAGGGAGCAGGTCATTGGCAAACTTCCAGGTCCAGTTGCCTACAGATAAATTCCCGAAATATATAGACAGAGGCCCTCCAAGCACTATCTGTCTCATTCCTGGTTGTCTAATTTTGTCACCTATGTACCCTCGGAGGTCTGTGTCACTTCAGGAAAGAAAGAAAGGAGAGCATGAGCCAGGGGGCATGAACAGCACAAGTTATGAAGTTATGGAGGGGGTCTCCTCTACCTTTCTACTCCACATATGTCTGGGGGTGTCTGCCCCCTCCCAAGCTAAGCCCAGCAGCAAAGAAAGCATTATGAAAGTGTTATGAACAGTAGACAGTAACCCCAGACAGTCCCTCATGGAGTCATTATATTTCCCCGGTTTTGATACAGGTTCATGGTAGGTACCAGAAACATCAGAGGTACCAACCCTGCTCAAAGTGGTTTAGCAGTTGGTTCTGGAACAGAAGCTGCTGGATATGTTCTTACTGTCCTGAGAACACCTCCCCAAGGCTGCAAGGTTATTCACAAGCAGCAGTGATGGCAACACACAGAGAGTTGAATTAGTGAGCAGCAGTGGACTCACTCACACACTGAGTTTATTAAGTGTGTCTGCACACAGCAAGATGAAGTTGAATCAGTGATGAGACAACTCACAGCAAGGGCAACCTAGAGGTACCAGTACCTTATATTTGTGACACCACTTTAAAGCAGTAATGGCAGAACCAGCTAGAATCAGTAATGTAGACAGATTCAGCAAGAAGCAACAGTAACAACAAACACGAAGGGGCATCGACTTGAGTTAACTCTGAGCTAAGCAATGTTTGTCAAGTGTGGTGCGCTTAGAAATTAGAGTAGCAAATGAAATTATTATCTGCACTATAAGGTATCTCAATAGTGTGATGCTACACACAATGTTCTCACAAGCACAAAAAACAGAATATTATTGTATCCACAGGAACACCTGACCTTTCAAAAATACTTTAGCCTAGAAGCTCACATTCGTTTTTTCCATACTGGACAAGATGTTATTATCAGTAATATGTATTATAATCAATCAGTAAAAAATGCATGGTGCAAGTACAAATGCATGTGTGTTTTAAGCAGTAGGCAAGTATTTTGGTAAAACTTGGATGAAGTCCTATTTAATGAGAGCTAAAAGAAAAATTTCAATCTTTTATTAAACTGTTTTTGCACAAAAAAGTTTTCTTTACCCTACGACTGAATGTTTAGTATAAATAAAGTCTAAACATAGTGTTCTATGAAGCTTTACATGACTGAGAAAAAATTTATTAAAGTCAACTTGCTCTCAATAGTCCTACTTAACAGTTACTATCAGCTGTTAATTAGCTCATGGTGACACTGATAGTATGATAATTGTGGTAAACACTAATAGTTACAGTGTCAAATACTAAAGTTTTAAAAGCAGTTAAAATTTGTTTTGCAAAAATTCATTTAAAACAGTTGCTCTCCATTGTTATTGCCACAGGACATGAAATGGCCTTTATCATTTAATCATGACCCAAAAGCAATTCAAACCCTGCTAACCTATTTTACATTTTTAATGATTCACTAATAGAATATGCCTTCAAACTCAAAACAAATGAACAACAAAGTCTACAAAATATGCAAATTATGAGTACATTCCTGCCCTTCAATACCAAACACAGCTTTCTTCATGTTTATTAATATGTATTAATACTTTCTACACTAACTAATAGAAGATTCTATGGGAGTGAAGTATAGTTAACCATACTAAGATATTAGTATTAAGAGTATTAAGTATAGTATCTAATATAAGTAATATAAGTAACAGTATTAAGACTATTTCTCATAAAGTTGTATTGTTATTGAACTACCAAGAATACTTTTTGTTACTCTTGGTTTAACTTATGCTTTGAAGCTGAATACATTTGTTTGCAACTTCAATTTCTAACACATGCCTATGCAATGGTGAAATGAATAGTGCACCAAATAAGTCATGCAAACTATAAAACAGGGGCTGAACAAAACTCCTGCAGTGAAATTCTCTGGGGAAAAGCCGATGGCACAGATATGCTCCTCATGAAGTCATTGGGTTTTTAAGGAAATACATTAGTTTTACTGTCCAAAGAACAAATCTTTTTTCCTTAAAACTATTGTGTGCCACATTATGTATTCAGCTAGAGTTTTTACAGAGTGGTGGGTGGACTGTCAGGGGCAATATTAAAGTTGGTTGGTCTTTATTGCAGTTAACATGTACTATTTATCCAAAACATGGGTATTAGTATGGAGTACGCCTCCCACCTTTGCTGTCCTTTGTTCAGATTATGTTCTTCCAAGAGGTCTTTCCACTAGATTTTGGAATATGTCTGTGAGGATGGCTTCCAATATTAGATAAGCCCTGTCTCACTTTTGCAATTCCAGTGTATTTTCAAGGTCTGTGATGAAGTTGATGTTGAAGCTCTATGCAAGCCAACCATGTTCTCAAACAAAGCTGTCAAACAAATATCCTATTCATTTTGTTTTAGGACAGCAGGGCAGAAAGATGATTAACTGATTTGTTGAAGCAAAAACCTTTAATTGTGCCACATTGATAGTCACTAGGATATAACTACACTAACCCACTCTACAGCCACAGCATATCTGTGGCAAATCCACAAAGGTATGCTTCATACTTTATATTATGAATTATATTATGAAAGTGAGTGTTGTTAAATTAATTGCACTCAATAATTAGAACAGATATCCACAAACATTTTCCTATGTAGTGCAGCTTCTGTCTTTTTAGTCAAAGGTCAAATTTGTATTTCTTCCCATGTCATGTTCAGATGACTTCTTCTTATGTAAGTCACAAACACAGTATTAACAGCAAGCTGTCTGGGCATGTCAAGCTTGACCAAGCCCTTTTAGTGTGAAATGTTACCCTGTTGCAGGAGAATGATATTTTTTAATAGTGATGCCTGACATATTTAGGTGAAGTGTTTTAATTTTAGACATACTAAAGGAAACAACCTGAAACCTAAGGGGATTACATTTAAATATGATTCTGTACTAGAGATTAAACACTCCAGATGAGCACTGCAAATATCCTTTAATTGTCCAGTAAATTTGGAACACAACTGGTCACATTACATTAAGTCACCACATTGTAAAAAAGCACAGCTAACCCAAGGCAAGTGGAAACAGAAATTAAACACTGCACTGATCTGTTTATATAGATCTCACAACATCTAGACCTCTTAGTTTATGCTAAACCTCTGCCAACTACTGATCTAATAAGAGTACATGACAAAATCTATATGCATGTTAAAGAAAGGTTTAAAAATAATACAAAGGTGTATTAATGACTTTGCTATTCCGTGATGATCGCATTTGAAGAACCATCTCCACATTGGCTCAAATCATGCCATGAAGTGTCGTTGTGAAATATGAATATCCGTTGCACAGGACCTCCTCCTGGATGTAAGCCTCATCCAAATAAAAGCCTGAAAGAGCATTAATAACAGACCAAGCTAAAATTCAGAAGTTGGAAAAGACAAAGCAGTGCTGTCAGATTTAAGGTAAGTGATTACATTAACACCTACAAGCAGCTCAATGCATTTATGTGATCAGTGTAACTGATGATAGTTTATGATGGTTTAAATGGTGAGCAGATGAGCCCTAGAAGTAGCACTGACCCCTAGACAATACACATACTTGCTCTGCAATGCAAATAAATTAATACCATTTATAAAGAAAAGCAAATCGCCCATTTACTTATAAAAATAAGATTTATCTGCTTAAAGTGTCTTCAAACTTAAAGCAATTTTACAAAAGAATACTGGATAAATATTTGTTTCTGTGCAACAAATACTTAAAAGACATGAATACTCCAGATACAAACTTAAGTACATGTATTAAAATACAAAAGAATGCTTAAACACAAATACATTTGATTGTTATTATAACTTGAGTGTGCTTTAGTGCTTTGAAGTGAAAGTGAAGTTAGAAAAAAAGGATTTGAAATGTTAATTTAGCACAAAGAGCACAAAGTTAACTAATAATTAATACTGACTAATAACTATAATTATGGGATCATTATGGCAAATTAATCATAATTACAAACTTTACCATTAAAATATTTTATGAGCTATATTCTTATTTAGAAAATTCTTACCATAGTGGCCATTTTAACTAATTAATCATTATTACAATTACACTGCTCACAAAAAATAGGGGATATTTCATTATTTCAATCTTTGTGTGAGCAGTATCATTATTTATTTAGTGTATAAATATGTATTATATTTACTTTTCATTGTGAGCAACAACCTTCATTCAATGTGTATTAGTTTGCACATTTAATTAAATAGTTCTAAACTATTACTCAGTTATTTAAAAAACCTAATCCCTCAAAGTTTTATAGGGCACTTCACCAATCAAAAGCAGATGATGGATAGCTACCTCATGCAGCTTTAAGGTGTCTTATTAATATAGAATGCCAATAAATGCATGACAGCAGTTCATATTACTCCATTTAAAACATATGAAACTTAAATCTTAATATAGCTTTATTGGTTAATTTTTAAGGTCACAGTCCTGTTTTCACAATTTCTCTTGAAGGAACCATAACCTTTTAATTGAAAAGACTTGAGATGCTATAGTGCAACTATACGACTGATACTAACATGCCAAGCAATAAAGTACTGTGAATTAAATACGGACACACAACTTATGGGACTGGCATATTCAGCAGAATTAAGCTACTTTTACCTTCTTCAGTGATATTTCTTGATGCACTGCACATTATTCTATAAATGTCACAGCTGCCTTATCTATCCGTGATTTACATAAACAGTCAGATGCACATGGAGGTACAATGGTTAGTGTTGTTGCCTCATAGTTCCAAGATCCCTATCTTGATCCCAACCCTAAACTTCACCTGTGTGGAGCATGCATGTTCTCCCCATTTCTGTGATGGTTTACATTGGGTTTGCTCACAGATTCCAAATACATTTTGATGATTGGACTTGCTTAATTCGCCCGTAACCAGTCCGTTGGCATAGCCTTGTGTCTGGCCTGAATATAGCCTTTGGTGCTATATTGACGTTAAATCTTATCCAGGGGATCTTATTTTTTTTATTAAATATTTGAGAGAGCACTGTTTGTCTCTGTGTTACCCTTACACTCTGTGTTATAAACTATTTTTTTATCTAACCATACTTTTTTTGGTGGACACGAGCAAGGATCGTTATATAGATTTGCAGAATGTCACTGATAGAGTGGGTAGCAACAATACTGAGATATCTGAATATAACTAGTAGATAAATGCATTTCTGCAACCCACACATCATATTATGGATATAATTTTAGTAACAATCAACAAGCTTTGAAATTGACACTTATTTTTTACTATTTCATTTTAAAATACTTTTATGCCAAAAATAATTCAGCGTTTTCCCTAAAAAGGGTAGCGGTTAACAAACCTTCCCAAACCTTTCTTGCAACATCTATGTGTCATTAACTGTATACACTCAATAGGTATTTTATTTGGTTTACCTCAAAGTATATTATTTCTGACAATAGCGCTATTCAGTATCAGCTACCTCCCATCACTAGAAATGAACCACATGACCAGATATTGATGGGCCCATTATTGGCAGCAGTGTTACTGACAGCTATTAATCATAGTATTTGGATTAGTTACAGAACTCACAAATAAATCTTATTTCTAAACAAATTATATCTGTTAGTAAACTAATATCCTTAAATAGCATTAATCACAATTTTATTCTTGCTCCTATTTGACCGTAACGAAAAATCTTTCCATTGCATTAACACTACACAGCCATGCATATGTATAATATAAGCTTAACGTTATAAGGTTTGTGTGTATCTTGCTCATACAAATACATGAGGAGCAGCAGTACCACTGGTCATTTTTATAGACAGCACTCATTAGTGCAAGCATAATGGTGGAGACAGTACAGCTCACTTATTTTATTTATGCTGTAAAACATCACCAGTGGTAAGTATTTGAACAAATGATCTCTGTTGACTTGACATATCTGATAAGTGGATGAGTCTTAACCCAACAATGGCAAAGGTGTTTTTAAGTTTCAGTGACATTACTAAACCTGGAACACTCTTGTTAACGTAAGATTTTCAGGTGAAAAAAATGCACTGTTGGAAACTCTTCTTCACAATTAATGAAATGCATGAGTTAACACCTAATCTAAAATATTGATCACTGTTTTATTGCCTGTAGCTTTATTTCATGCACATTTAAATTTTTTATCAATGAAGCACATAATGATTCATTACGAGTAACAGTTACTGACATTGCTGGTGCCCCTTAGGATATATGTAATCTGCAAATAATTCCTGTAGGTATATATCTATTAATTCATTGTAACTGACCAATTCAATAACTTTTCCAATTTTAAAATCTATTTATGGGAAGTATTTATGTATTATACAAATTGTTCATACCAAGAAATTGGCTACAGTGAATAACTGCATGCATACAAAACACAAATACTGCATATTATTCAACTTCTAAATGTGGTATTGTAACTACAGGGTAGGTGTACCGAACATGCAACTCAATTTATTTTGATGCTGTAATTTTCATTTTACCTGCAGATCTGCAGCATCTATTTGAAATGTGGGGGACAAAGAACAAGATTTCAGAGATGTCAGCAGAAAGCACATCCACAGGAGATGGTACGTTACTTTTCATTTTGTCCTGGGTTTCAGTGACCTAAAAAAATCAGTACTAAGAGGATGAAGATGAATGTGGGAAGAGCAAATGTACACTGCTCACAAAAAATAGGGTATATATAATATAGAGGATATTTAATTATGGGATATTTCATGCAGCTGGACCAATTACAGTCTGCACGCTCGTACCATGAGCGCAGATTCACGTACTGTGCCCCATTAATACTGTAATATATATAATATGTATTATATATATATGCTGCATGATTTTATTCAATAAGTCAATAATAGTGTAATTATTGTAATTGTATGCAAATAAATGGATTTTATGCATAATGTAGTTACTGGGCTTCTGATATATTAAAGATAAAATATAGCAGTGTGCATGTTCTTGCTGACCTGTCAAAAGCTATAGACAAACCTGCCTCATACAGCTTACAGCAAGGATCCGGTGATCTCTAGAATGCCATTAAAAGCTTTATTATGAGTCTTGTATTACCCCCTAGTTCCATGTACCAAATGGAAAGCTTAATATATCTTAACTGGTTCCTGTTATTGCCACATATAGTGATATAGTCTATAAAACAATACATAATCTATAGTGTCTCGTTGTTAAAAACCTTCACAAAGTTAATGTATTAAGTATACATTGACAGTATACATTTTATAAGTAGCATCATTGAGCCCATATAACTAATACTTGCCCCATTTATGTAAAAAGTATTTGTTTTATTTATGCATACATACATGAGACAAATAAAATATGAATGCTTTACAGCGATATTAAATTTCCTCTCTACAAACAGCATTTCTATATTGATTGGATTAGGGTTAGAGTGACCCTTAGGTTGAGAACTATTGTGGTGAAGGACTGCCCTCTTGTGGCTAATCAAATTTCTGTTTCCCCCACTATCTCCTTACCACCGAAAAGCAGGAATAAATCACGAAAAGGTTACGACCTAACGACTTAAGTGCAAGTGTGCATGCAGATGTATATGTGAGTTATGTGTCGCACATCCAAATTTTGAAACATCATTAGGGCTTTGTCATTTAGCATAAATGAATGAAATATTTTCTAAAACCAAACCCCTGATGTTACCAGTGAAAATCAAGAAGCGATCAAGAGTACCTGGTGTTATGATCACACAGTATGTAGAGCAACTACCACCTGGAACAACTACCCCTGATTTTACCAGAAAGCCCATCGCTGTGACCATCCAAGAAGGTATTCTCTCCAGACTGAATGAAAAGTCTTTTTGGATCATAAAATATGTATTTATATTAAGACATGCACTGAGCCTTGGCCCAATAACCAACAGGGCTGTATCATTAAATCAATGTTAGAGAAATGTTAGAGTAGTACAATGTTTTCTCCAAAGAGCAAATAAACACCCTAACATTATCATTTTCAAAGAAATGGCCAGGCATGTTTCCTGCACATAAATCCACTCTATGGATACACCTATATTGCATTTGTATAATATTAGAAATTAACCCTTGTAGCTGCAAAGTAAATATAATATCTATCTATATCCATATCTATAAATCTATAATATAAATCCAGTATCTGAATATCTGTGACTTATATCTATATATCCTTTATCTATATGCACTGTATAATAATTGCCTTTTGACTGCAGGTAAAATGGCATCTTTCAAAGCAATAGTGACAGGAGAACCAGCACCTACAGTAATCTGGGCTCGCAACAAAGGAGATACCTCTGATCCAGTAAAGTACAACACAAGATATGATGAAAAAAGTGGGGAATACATCCTAGAGGTAAAATTTAGTTTTTTTAGATGGCAGTTTTTCTTTAAGAACAACCAAGCTGAAATTTCAGTGATTTTTGCCTTGCAAATCAAAGGGAAGAACTAAAATGTGTCAAAACCATGCATCAAAATACATCAAATGTGTACACTATCTCTCTCTGTCTTATA